>JAQSVH010090433.1:13939-31830 GCA_029448705.1 Adansonia digitata | reverse complement strand
ACCCCCTACCTATTGGGCACGACTTCACTTAGTAGCCCAAACTTGTACTGGGCAAAACTCCAAGTTGTTGGGCTCTTGCAACTTTAAAAACCCACTGAACCTTGGGCCTAGAAGCCCTTAATCTCTTGTTTAATCAATTACTTCAACACCGAAAAAGGAGACGCATCTAAGCCAGTGGATTCATTATACATTGCTAGTATTATTTGGGGCTATGAAGTATACAGGCTTTAAATTCAAACAACTGATTGCACAAATATATATATATAAGCTCATCTCTTGGTCTTATTGCTTATCTTTTTTTTATAATTCATTTCTATAAAAAATATGATATTAAATTGTAATACCCTCTTCATCATAAATAAAGTTTGAAACAAAAATGCTACTCTCAATTCTTGTTTATCCATTAAGAATGGTCTTCAGCATACTTCGTATACAAACAAAAACAAAATATACGATAATTATTGTTAAAGTAATTGTTTTTAATATTCGTTCGAATTTTAATGCGATGAAAATTCATTCTCATATTATATAATGAAAGAACACAGAACAAAAGAATTGTAGTGTATGATAAAAGACATATAAATCAGAGAAATTTTGAGGTCATACATATAAATATTAATAAAATCCGTTGGTACAAATTGTAAGAAACTTTGCCTTCCCATTTCTCACTTCCTCTTCCTCAATTCTCTGCCGTCTGATCAAGTCGATCATCAACACCGCTGATGGAAAGAATTGGAACACTGTTAAATAGAAAAGTCCTTGACCACCCAAGGAAAATTAAAAATATAAAACAAAAATCAATATTTGATTTATTGTTTGTGTATATAATTATATACTATATGTGAATTAAATAATGTCTTTTCATTAAAAATAAAATTATTATATAATTCACAAATAATATATAAATATATATAATACATCAAATATAAATAGAAAAAAAGAAAATAATAATTATGTAACTTTAGTTTAAAATCCTTTGTTCCCTTTCCCTAGAGGCCCACACCAAATCTCTGCCTAGCTAAATCACACCGCACCTGAGCCAATCCGATCCTTGATTTCTCAAGATCAAATTCCATCCACACATTTTGTTGATGATGATGACCAATCACATAAGCCTCCAAACCCAACAGATCAGAGTTCCCAAAACTCAAGCACCACACCGAATCATTCCCCCTTATTCCACCCGGAACCCGATACAAAACCCGATCACCTGACACCACCATTTCCGCCCCGGTAAATACCAAGCTCACTGACGGCAAATTTGGCAGACTGCTTGCACCCAATGGGACCCGGTAACATAAATCCATTGCCCCTTGGAACACAAAATTCGGATCCTGTAAAACCCTTAAAATCCCGCCAGTTTGATTCAAAAACTCAGTTCTTAAAACGTTATAAACCGGTCCTAGTAAGAAACTGAATTGGGTACCCGAGTCAACCATGGTTTGACCTGCCCCAGTATGATCCGGGACGAGAACAGATTTCGGAATCGGCAATAACTTACCCGATACTTTGATCCCTTCAAGCTGAACCGTATAAGCGACCCGATCAAAATACGGTAGCGGTTGGGAAATTTGGATTAACGGGGTGTAGTTTAACGGCGTAAGCCACGTGACATTGGAGTCACCCAGTAAAAGGAGACCCGAGAAATCGGAACCCGAGATGCAATACGAGAATTTTGGGAATCCCATTTGGGAAACAAAAGAGAGAGACCCACGGTTCATGCCCATTAACCCGGTGGTTTTGGAATCCTCGTCTGAGTTGGAGCTGAAAACGGAGCTCATGCACCCGAAAACAAGGCCCGAGATGTTGTCGGGTGACCCTAGATGGAAAATATCGGACGCGAGATTTCCTTCAGAAGATGAAGCGTCAGCGTAGGAAAGAGTTACGTGGCAAAGGTTGTCGGAGTCGCATGAAACTGGGATTGGGAAATCTCGGGTCTCGTTAACGCATGTTGTAGAAAAACAAGGGATTGGCTTGTACGAGGCTGATTGAGTCGGGTCGAATATTGTCGGGTCTGATTGGTTGTTTCGGGTCGTTTGGTTGCAATGGAGCCAAGAGAGCTCGCTTCCAGTGTCAAGAACCATGGAGACATTTTGGGGTGGACTGCCTACTGTTACAGAGACAATGAGGCTAACATTGTGGTGAAACTGAAGCTTGTTTGGAGATCTTAGGATTTGGGTTTCAAGGGGGAAAATGACAGTTTTCGGTGAATAAGAGAAACAGAAATGAACCTGAATAACAAAAAACAAGAAAACTTGTAGGCACACTGAAGATAAAGACAGGATTTGAAGAAATGGGTTTGAGTTAGAAACGAGGGTAATGTAAGATTTCATGATTTTTTTTTTTTTGTTAGTTTCCTTTCGTCTGACAGTTTTCCTCTTCAACTGTCAGAAATGGAACAGTTAGGTAAAGGTTTGAAGTTGGAAAGTTGGATGGAAATGAACATATAAAGATCTTGTTTATTCGGTGACAAAGAAAGTGGTTTTTTTAAGATAGAGCAAGGAATCGATTGAGTGAACTGAAATATTTGGAACTTGAAAGTTTGGTCTGAGTTAAGAAGCTTCTTTTTTATTTTTCTGTCAGTTAGCATAAAAAAAATCTTGAGGCTAAGATCTAAAGTACACAAGAACTAGAGATTATATGGTGGAGTGAGTGAGACGGTGTCGTTTGGAATGTTTTGGAGACCAGACAGCACTTGACATTCCTGTTTTGTTTGTTAATGTGTCAACCCAAAACTAAGTCTGGCCATCAATCAAAGATCTTTTTCCATTATTTGATCAAGGCTCACCATCAACTTTCTCCTTCGGATATTTTTAAGGAAAAAGAAAAAATAAAATCTTTTTAAGAATATTTTTTATGTTTTTGTAAATTTCATAATCCGTATACTTATAATTATTTATATTATTTTTATATAATAATTATATTTTAATTTTAATATATTTATATAATTTATTATTTTATATTATATTTTAATTATTTTTTGTGTAATATTTTGGTTCCAAGTCTTAAATCACAAGGTAAATTTCCCTTTATTTGAATCGTGCAATCTGGTTAAAGCACCACATTTCTTGTCTTGTTTGCTTATCTTTACTTCATTCATTCATTCCTTTCTTTTTCTTATTCTTGAATTTACGCTCTATTTAATCAGATGATCATTGGAAGGAAAATGTTCCAATTTGGCTGTGGTTTTACCCCTATTTCCTCCCTACCCACCAAACTTACTCACCTTGACACTGCTTTGTATTTCTTTTTTATATAGAAAAACATTTTAGTAGAATTTTTCTGGTAAGCATTAATCAAGTAGATTTATGATTTGAATATTAATAGAATTTTTTGTTAAAAAATTTGATAATCGTACCATAGTCCATAAATTAGGACCTACTTCTTATCAATAGCCTTGATTGTCAGTGTTTTTGTGGCTTCTGCTTCACCGCAGAGTTTATGGGTTCTTTTAGGTGATACATTACAACTGATTACTGATCTATACAGATATATATACCCACACGTAGACACACATATACTGCTCTTCCAAGTTAAAGGGTAGGTGTGAATTTTTTCTTAAATTCATACAATAGCCGATGACTGAGAGAAGAAATGAAGATACGATATCTAGATTTCTTAGGGTTTAATTGTAAAAGAGACCTCTCAATGTAATATCTCTGACATCATGGATTCATGGTGGTAAAAGGTATGAATTCTTCTGTTATTCTTCGGTTCATTCGTAGGTTGTTTTTAAAAAGTATCGTATTACTTTTGATATTCGAATTTTAACTTTATAATTTTTTTTCGAGTTATAATTTTTTTATAATAAAAAAACCCTAATTTATGGAATGTCTAAGATATGACTTAAAAAGAAAAAAAACCTCACTAAAATACCGACAGAGACATGTAACCAAAAACGAAGATCTTGACAATCAGAGACCAAGGAACGTGAATCATGTTAGGAAGTTGCAGAAAAACTGATTCTCGTTTTTACTGAAAATCAAAAGTGGATCTTCTCATATGTATGATTGCAGTTAATGCAGTTGCTACGTAATGGATTGCAGCCCAAAGCGAGAAAGGTAGAAAAAAATTATTTAGCATTCACGTGCGTAGTTTTGGTACTAGATTCTTGAGTCCAATTCCTTGCATCGCATGCTGATTCATTCAGCTTGCGAAACATAGCAATCAGGAGCGCACATGCCTTGCTGAACTGTTTACGAACACATGATCGTGGTTTGGGGGGGTCCCGGCTCTGGTTATAGTAACCCATTTCCCCATGTTAGAATATGTGGTGCTCATATTTTCACTATTATCTGAACTGAATTTTCATTTAGTTGATTTATGCAATAATATTTTATATTTGGCATTCAATAAGAAAGTTTATACAACCATCCTTTAAGATGTTATTCAATATGTAGGAGATTCAAAGTCAAATATTTGTAATCATTTTTTTTTATTTTTCAGGCTAGTATCTTTTTATATTAAAAAAGTTTTTATTTTTATCTTAATGACAGACTAAATTTGTTCGTGGTCGGGTCATGACCCAAATATTCAAAAATTGTTTGCCCAATCTTTGGTCGGACCAAGCTCGGGTCGGCTCAATATTCTATATTCATTATATTAAGATATTATTTTTGTTATTAAGTGATAATTTATGTCTACAATCCGGTTTCTAGACTAGTTTAGTGAAAAGAAGACATTCATTGACTGTATATAAAAGTTTAATCCAGTACTCCATGGCAGCTTGTCCAGGATTTCAGTATAGATCATGGTCTTGTCAACATAAAGAAAATGGGAAATGTTCCTCCACTATTAAGCAAAGAAAAAAGTGGATCTTAAAAGCTGTTGTTTCCTTTGTTTGAATCCTCTCTCTAATTATACCATCAAAATGAAAAAAAGCAGTTGATGAGGAATTTGGTAACTGTACAACTAAGCTACTTTTTATATTCTTGTCCCTCAGATCATAATGCTTTAATAGATTCTTATGTGATTGAATTTGATGATTTAGATGTCTATTTTGTCCTACTTTTTTTTTTTGTTTTAAACTTCGGGAAATAAACTTGTAGAGTCATCTTTTCCATCAGTGGACAGGATATTTGTTGATAGATAATATATCAGATTTTGAAGGTACAACTTTATGAAAAATGGAGACTCCATGGGCAAGGACTCAATTGATAGAGAAGGGCTCCCCAGAGGAGGTTTGGGACCAAGCTGCTACTCATGTGCTAACACATTAATGATCAATTAAAGATGCCCAATAATACATAAAAAAGAATTCATTTTCTATGCACTATCGGTGAAGTTTTTAAATTTTACAAATCATTTTTAGAAATAGTAAATAAAAAATTCTTCTGTCTGGGATCATATCCGTTGCTACAAGCTTATGAAACTGCAAGTGGTAGTCACGATGGATGGGAATTTACTCATAGTTTATACTGATCATCTAAGCAAAGATGGAAGGCAAAGTGCAGCAATGGGAACCTCTTTGATCAATAAAGTTGGCCAGCTATTCTTATGATTGTAGAATATGTGCCAACACAAGCAATCAAGAATCCTAGACTGGCGATGCAAATGCAGACCGCTATCTGAATTGGAGGACAACGGCAGAAAATATTCATGTCAAGGACATTTTGATTGCCAAAAAAAAAAAATTGCAAAGATAATAGAGTGTTTTTGGAAATCTGTCAGGATTCTTACTTGTAACTTGTTTAAGCTGCCGCGAAGTATGCTAAGATAGCTGGCACATGGGAAGATAATAGCCTGTATAATAAAATATTAGACCGAGAAATTTCAAAATACTTAAATTATTGTAACTCTTTATTTTTTAAGTATTTGTGTTCGATATTTATGTCTGATGTATATCCTAACGATATAATCTTTCAAAAAAATAGTCTTTAAAAAAATTGAACATACTCTTATCAACATAAACCCATATTTGACACTTACACCCTAATCCAAATAACGTGGCAAAATACTCTTATAAGCTGCCTCTAATATAAAGAGTAAATGAACTCACAATTAGCATTGAAAGCAAAGATCCAGCCAATGCCATGAGAAAAGCGGCAGTAAAGTTGACAAGATGAACATGAAGGCAATATGTTAATCTATTTTGCGTGGAAAGAAAGCAGCAAATGATTTGAACCATAAAATCTATATATATATATATATTGTTTTACCGAAGAAGGGAACTGTCATTGCAACAACTAAAGTTGAAATCACTAAAGTTGTTCTGATGAGTACCGAAACACCATAAGATCTAAAACATGTCGAAGGCACAAGTTCTTCTAGACTTAATGCAATGGGATTGAGTGTTAAGGCATATTTTGATATTGTTATAATAACCTGAAACCAATTGGCATATCAAGGTCTTGAATTGTGCAACAAAGCATGAATAAGAAGCGGATGATGATGGTGTCTCAAGAACTTACCACAGTCCAGACTGCGATTTTCGAAGCTGCAAATTTTATTGGCATGTTTAAAGTAAACTGAGATTCGACTGAGTCATCAAATATCAGAAAGCCCGAGATTGCTGCCCCGGTGCAGATGAACCAACAAAATATAAAGCTTGAAGAGATGAAATAGAAGTTAACATAGTTAATTATTCCCAGAGATTTTGTTTATATATATCTAAAAGCATAACATTTTGATTATGTCATAAGGGGGGGGGGGGATTTTATGTTACCTGGCTATAAAGACAAGTGGAAAATGAGAGGGTTCTTTCATGGAAGAATATATATTGGGAATAACTGAATGACCTGCATAGCAAAAACTACATATACCAACCGAAATGGGTAGGTTTGCAAGGTTAAGACCAGTTCCAGCTCGATGAAACCCGACTTGATCAACTGCACCAACCCATAACAAGCAAAGCAACACTAAGATTGGTGCTCCTACTCCACCAACTGAACATTTAAAAAGGTTAAGATCAGCGGTCATAGCTTTTAAAGGAGGAAGTTTATGGAACCGTGTGGGAAATTAACCTGAAAGGTATGACAGCAAACTAAGGTCCCGGAGACAAACAGTTGGGAGAACAATGAGAATTCCTATGATAGCAAATATTTGTTGAGCGTTAAGGTATATTCCAACAAAATTTATGCTGGTGTTCGGGAAAATCACGGACAGGTTATCGCTCATTATAATTACGTACTCCAAGCACGCAGCCTACAGAGATCGGAGGTGCTGTTCAATTTTTTGTGCAGAACAAGATACAGAACCATGACTGATCAACAAAAAAGAAATCGAAATCATTGCATTCACATATAATTCTGCATACAAAATTACCTGCATTTCACAAAATTAAAACTAAAGTGTTAGTGTCACTGTCACCATTTTAGCAAATGCCATTTTTTGAATAGATTGCAGCAATGCAAACAAAAGTGCATCCAAGAACATTGGACCAATTTGTGCTTATAATCAAACTTACAGCTGTTATTAAGCGACCAGCTACCCCGAAAGCAGCCTGTCCAATATCAGGATAAGTTTGTAGACCAGGAGAGCTTTCTAAACATCTCTTTAATAAAATCCCAGTATAACAGGCAATGACGCCAAATATTATGAGTAGTGTGAGGCTCAACCTCCCTCCTTCTTTGACTGCATAAGGAGTTGTAAGGAGTCCTATGCCCGACAGATCATTGATTCCTACATAAACAAAAGAAAATGAGGAAGCCTTTTAACTCAAGGAGAATCAAGGATTTAAGAGCATGCATTGCAATTGACAGCAGAAAAGTTCTTCAAGAACTATATTTTTTCTGATTTCCAGGTAATAAATGAGTAAATTCCTGCACCAAAAGAAGCTTTTGGCCACGTCGCATACCAAACCGAAAATTAACAATATGGGTTTTCTCTCTTGGTGTAAAGGTGATTAAATCAAAAAATGAAAGATTTACATGGTTCATTACCATTGACAACTGCTTGTGTAAATGAACACTGCCTCGGTGATGGAGTTGATCCGTTGACAGATATTCTTTGGGGCGAAGCTGGGAAAGTACTAGAGGTAGGCACATCTTCATCTAAAATTCCTTCAGAAATGAGTGCTTTACTGAGGGAAGAATCATCATCGTTACTTTGATATTTGGAAGATAAGGAACTGCCAGTTAATCTGGTTGAATTAGTTCCTTTTCTGAAACTAATGGATGGTGGTGTAACACCTTTGAGCATATCCATTGATTCCCTGCATGTATTCAACTACGCCATGATTTCTGGTTGATTAATTTTATGCAAATTCTTGACAAGGTTTAAATACTGCGACTACATTTTCCTCTTCTATAAAACATCGGAAACTATATTATCTATCTGAATCTTGATTAATTAGTAGAAAGCTTGAAGAGAAACATTAAAGAATGTCTAAACGTGGCCATAATTTCAGCGAAGTTTTCCTAATTTAAAGTCTCAAGTATATTTATATGTATATATATATATATATATATATATATATAATCATGGAAAGTGGTTGCTAAATATATCAGTTCTGACTCCTAGCATGCAAAGTTGGAAAAACGATATTCCAAAGGCAATGAAAAAGAATAGAAAACCTGCAGCTTTGAGGCCATGATGAATTGTCAATTACTGGATGAATTTTGGGATGGGAAAATCAGATTCAGTGTCATCCTCATGAACGTTACCACCGCATAGTACCATTTCAGCTCGGTTTTCTTCATCATCTGTCTGGAATGTATCTTCCCGATCCAAACCAATTTCCTCATCTATCTTCATATCTTATTTTTGCTTGATCTTTGATTGGAGAACACAAATCACGATATTCTCAAGCCAGAAACAACGCTAAAATGTCCACGAGGTATAACAATGAAAGTGCAACGACAAAGAAAAAGAATCTAAAACAAAGTCGAACAAGAAGAAGAAGATGATGATAATGATGATGTTGTTGCTTTGGTTACTTCTACTTTAATTTATAATGAAACCCGAAGGAGATTAGATGACGGAATGAAGGTTCCCTTAGTGCTGCAAACCTCTTCATGCATGGGTTTCTTGTCCTTGTCTGACTGAGCACGTGCGTAGCAGTTGCTTAAATAGCAACCATGTAAGAAGATACGAACTTGTGGGGATTATTGGCATTTGTCATTTCAGAACCTTGTTTTTCCCTCTTCGATTTTGGGCTGTCTTGCTTGAGAATTAGGGAAAGTAGGGAGGGATTTATAAGGTGCATTTTTTGAACAATTAGCGTAATCACATATACTAATCTAAGGATATATATATATATTACAATCCGTCCCAAGAAATCACGATAAAAATTGCAGTTCTCCTTATCTTAAAAAAGGGGTCCAACCTGATGAAGTTTTTCAAGCATGGTGAATTGACCCTGAATTCCCTCTCCAAATTATATAATTAGGCCTTATATGTAGCATTATCTTCTAATCATCTACATTATCCGATTCTTCATTTTGTTTAAATCATATGAAAATATAATATTTCAAATAAAATAATTCAAAAAATTAAACATATTTGTATCGTGTATGTTTTGTTTTACATATCCAACACTCCCATAATCCTAATAACATAACTCAGTCAGGGATTATGATAAAGTACCTTAATCAAATGCTTATTAGAATGTCAATTACTTTAAATTTACGACTCTAATTAAAAGATACCCCATTGATAACTTCCCTGACATATAATACAGGCTAGCTGTTCATATCCATGGACCATTTATAAAGATATATAATTGGCTGCCCTCGTGTGAAAGAGGCTTAGGTTAGTTGGACAGACCAAGACTCGAGCTCTAAGTCTCCCGTAACTCTCAGACCGTGACATGATCCATCTGAAATCTCGAAGCATGGATTGGATCATTGTAAGAATAATTCCATTAAAAAAGAAGATCATCAATAGTTGGCATTTCCCATTATGACTTGTTACCAGAATATTCAAATCCCAGAAAGCTTATTTGGTTCATTACAAACAAGGAAGATCAACACATCTTTATCTACAATTGCAAGTTGGGAATTCTATATATCAAGTCTTTCTCACAATCAGAAGGAATGTTGGCTGTCAATAAGGTTTTTCTTTTTTTCCTTTTTACTCCCCGAGAAATCGCAAACTTGCAGCTTCATGAAGCATTTGCAACAACTTAAAATTAAAGAAATGTTATTATGGAAAAGGAAGCTATTCGTGAACTATAAAATGAGAAAGAAAAAATAAAATAAAAATGATTAACATCAAAGATGCTTCGATTATCATACATAATACATCGAGGAGATTCAAGACTTAATAAGAACCGTGCAGAGAAATTTGAGTTTAGCAAAGATGGGGTTTTCGGATTTTACAGCAGAAATTTGGGAAATGAGGGTTAAGATCACAGAACAGAGAAGGATGCCAAAGGCATTCATTTGTCAATTTGATTGAGTTTGCCAAGGCCATTACAACGGGCACAGACGATTTGAGCCTGGTCCTTTCGTGCAGCATTTGCCCTCAATGCAACCCCGGATTGACGAACAAAGCCAGCACCATCACATTCAGGACAGCTGAAATAAAAAAGCACCAACATAAACATGAACCGCCATATATTAACATAAAGGGCTCAATTTAAGGCAGATGCAAAATTTAAACAGATAAGGAAAAGGAGGAGTTAATTACGTGTCCTTGCGGGAGAAGAATATTGGGAAGGCTGTTCCAACAAGAGCAACGATGGCTGCACCAGCAATTAGATAGGTCGTACCATCAGCTGATACATCTCCAGCTGCTGCAACTACTGTCAGAGATCTCTTTTGGTTCTTCTGGCCTTTGGTCTTGATCCTGGACAAAACGGTTAATCTCAGGGGCGCTGCCATAGCATGACGGGAAGATAGTGAATGACTCCCTGACGTTGGCGACTGTATCAGACTTGTTGCATACAAAGTCTGCAAAGATGCAACCAATGCCATTGGTAACAGATTCAATAGCTTGGGAAGGAGGCTAATTAGGGGCAGATATCCAACAGTGTCCTCGTAAATACTGGAGAAATAAGAACGCGGTTTTTAGATTGTGGATGTTAGAAGTGACACATAGCAGGTTCTTTACCAGGTTGTATCTGAATGGATTTGGTTGCTACTAATGGATAAGGCCACGTCAGAACTCAAGATTCTTGTGGTTTCCTGGATAAGGCTGGTCCCCACCAAAGATTTATTCATAACCAACCTCCAATTTTACCCCCTTCCGACCGGGCATGAAATACACAAATCAGAATCAAGCTGTTATTTTGCAGCCTAACCTCTCACAATCAGGCATGTTACTACCACATATCCAAATTATGTCCATGGATTAACCCTTTTATTGGGTATTTTCCTGTGAGCAGAAAATGAGCAATGCTGTAAGAACCCCTGAAATGATTTCCTTCCATTAATCCTGTTCACCATCCAAGAGAGAAAGTAATTCTGAAAACGGGTGTTTCACATATCCAAATTATTTATGTTGTTTGAAGAGCAAATTTATCAAGTTCCATATAAGTTACAAGAACATTAGCTGCCAGGAGGCTGAGGTGCAAAAAGAGGAAACTGCCCGAGAAGAAGCTCCTGTCTGATTTAGCTAGTTGGTGAGAAGAGGCATAACTCGGACTAAGATGCTTGAATTCGAATGCACTAATACTTGATCATTTGCAAATAGGAAAATGGACCTCCTTAAGATAGCTAATATCTCTGCAATAAGCATATCCCACGTTCGAACTTAAGCCACAAAAACCTCAATATTACCTTCAACAAGTCATGCAGAGAGTCAGAAGGGGGTAAGTTGTAGATAATAACATCCATATTGCATGCCCGATGCTATGCCCGACAGGAATGAAATCAATTCAAAAGCTCAAATTTTTCTTCAAATATCAGGCCACAATTCCTTGAGAAACCCTTGGTAACAATTATCACAGCAGTACACCACAGTGTCAATGACACCCGACCGTTCGCATGTGATTCTGTCGATCAGTTAACACAAAAGTCGTAAACAAGTTGAAACGGATTAGATTCGCAAGAGTTCAGCCGTCAAATATTTCAACCTGGTATGAACAATTAAGTAACCAACATCATTTTGACCACAAGCATGATCATCGAGAAAGTGTACATCATTTCACATCTACATTAATGATCAGGGGACCATTGATGCAAATATTCACATTTATGCTCACTAATAAATAATTGAATAGAAATTAAAATTTATAGAATCCATCACATGGTTAAGTGATGAAATTTATAGAATACATCTTATGGTTAAGTAATAAAACCTAAAACCAGTAAAATAGACCAGTTGTTGCAGGTAGATTGGCTGCCAGTCAAGCAAATCCAAAAGAAACGACATGAACAATTGAATATTTTGTATTAAGAACTGCAAATAAACAATAAAATTCCTGATAACAAATTACAAGTAAGAAAGAAACAAGAGGACAAAACTTACTAATTAAACATTCTTAGGCCTAATATCAAATTATATGCGAGGATCACTACCTAAGCAACCACTAAAGTATCATACTACAAAACTTTCTCCTTCATCCACTTCTTCCGCCTCAATGGTGCACATAACGACTCACCAAAGCCTCTTTTATCTTCTGACAGAAACTAATCCGAGTAATTCTTCATTCCTTCACCAAAAGTGTTGTTATTTACATCAGAGTAAAATCATATAATCTACAAACATTTCCTTCATTGAGGAAAAATGCAACATTATAGTATCAGATTAAAAGAAAAAAAGGAAGGTTAACCAAAAAGGCTAAAACTGAATATAAGACAAAAAATGCATTCAACCTCATTCGATCCTCGAAATCTCAGTCGCTATCCCTTCCATATGACCCCTATTAAAAACTGAACTTGATCAATTTCTCCTTGTAAACCCGGAATCTTAACTTGCACGTGAAGAACTCCTAAATCTCCCAAAAAAGGAAACAAAACTCCGAAAAAGCCGCTCTAATCCTCTACTCTCTTGTGACCTTCTCCCACTAGGCAACCAAGAAATTCTTCTAAAAGCACCAGCATTATTAAACCTACCATCCATCTCTGTAAACACTTCGGGAAACTCTCTCTCCGTTGCTCTCCTCCCTCCGGTAAAACTCCCCACTGCAAACCCACCTCCCGGTAACCTCCATATCGTTAATCCCAAAATATTTCCATTACTTTCTGTTGGCAATTCATGGCGGCAAACTGGACAAGAGTTTCGAATCGAAAGCCAAGGTAAAATACAATCCGAATGGTAAATATGCTTACAAGGCATTTCCCGAGCTTTGGAATCAAGCTCGAAACTCTCTTTACAAACTGCACAGTGAGATTCCATGCTGAAGTGTCTTCCAACGATCTTAATCACCGGCATTGATTCAATCGCTGTTTTCGAAGCGGGTGGTTGCTCGGAACGACCAACTCCATTTACCTCTAATTGAGATAACTGATCAAGAAGCCTATCAAAACCCGAATCCATTAAAAACTCCGACATGCTATCAGGTAAAGGACGAAGACCCTAGCCGGACCTATCATCGTAATAAAGCTCAAAACTGGTGTTCCCTATTTCGGGATCAACGCCGTTGGTTTCGTAGGTGGGTCCACGGAGGACAACGACAGGATTGACAGGAGAATGATGGCCAGCGTTTCGTCGACCTCGGCGAAAACGAGGAGCGGCGGTGACGCTGGGTGTGTCGGAGTATATAGATGCGGAAGGGAAACGATGGTGGATGGGAAATCGGGAGGATGTTTCAAGTTCTTCGATGAATCCTCCGCCGCAGTCGAGGCAGTGGACCGAATCTTGGGAGGATCGGACCCGGATTCGGATGAATCGGTTGCATCTGTAGCACCAATAGGCTGATCTAATCGACTCCATCGAAATGAAACTCTAAAAGATTAAAAGAAATTAAAACTTCGTGATTTCAGAATCTAAGAAAATTAGAAACCGAAGAATTTCAAAGATTGAGAGCTTAAAAAGTTCAAAAGGCTAAGACCTAAGAGTGAGAAAAATGATTAAGAAAAAAAAAAAGGGTAGGCGTGGAAGATTCAACGGTGTAAGCGCGTGGTGTTTAATTAAGCGTGGGTTATGCACTGTTATTTGGTTTTTAATAGTGTATAATTAACGGCGTCACTGGAAATTAAGAGGGGACGCTCCAGCTGAATGCCTTGGAATTTAGATGGCGGCGACCAGGGTTCGCCGGTTCAAGAAATTTTGGCCGAAGGATGCGAACGGACAATGGATTGGACCCACCAAAAAAATTATCAAAAGCTTATAAAATTTCATAAAAATTATAAAAATTATATTAAAATTTACAAAAATTATATAAAAAAATTAATATAATTTTATCATCCGAATTTGTTATCATACAATTAATTTAATTTTAATTGACTTCGGCTATATTTTTAGGTTTCAAGAAAACAATGCTTTAAGGTTTTCAAGATAGAGAATTTTACCAGTGATTAGCGAAATCATGTCAAATGCTATAAAAAATTATACCAAAAAGTTATCAAGCTTATAGCAAATATTATAAAAATATATTAAAGATTATTGAAGTTATATTAAATATTATTAAAATCGGATGAAAACTATATCAAAAACTATTAAAATCATATGAAAATTATCACATTCGTAGATAAGGTTGACAATGTCATCGTATAACAGTCTTCTGCTGTACTATGATGGGCAGATAACAACATGTATGACTGTCAAGATCTTCATATATATATATATATAATCCTAACTGCTAGGTTGCAAAAAGGAAAGGGAGAAATTAACTGCTAAGTACTGGTGGCATTGGGGGCATTGTTCATTTAGGAGGGCAGAAGGTGATAACATAGCGTGAAGCCCTGCATTTGTTAAGGCTGTTAACGTCATCAAAAGCATAGCTGTAGGCCTTTGGGCAGATTGCCTTGAAGAGATGTGCGAAAAGCGTTGGTTTGCAGCTATTTCGATTTGCGTACTGACCGGTGCAACAATATTTAGCCGATTGCATGGCCAAGCAAGCACTCTTGCATCCCACCACCTTGCCTCCTTTCTTCAGCTCCAATGCCGATGGGCAGCAAACATTCAAATCAACTTCACATGATGCAACTCCGCAACCGATTCCACCACCAACAGGCTTCATCGAAACCGGCAAATTGAAGCCATCAACCAAGCTAACATCATAGAAATGTAATGGTGAAGAAGATGATCCGAGCGTCATTTCGATCACGGTTGCAGGGGGTATACCTCCTTTTCCTTTGCATTGAAGCATGCCTGAGCAGTCACCAGTTTCGCAAGAACCTTTCCCATTAGTGTCGAAATCACAACCTTGCCTGCCCCATATCCTCCCTGACCACTTCTGGGGCACGTCGAGAACTACTTCTTTGCCACTACCAAGATGGAAACCACCATTTTTAGGAGTGGAATGACCTGCACCGCCAAGTATCCCAGGCCAAATGCTTTCCTTGCAGTTGTTCACAAGTATGACTTGCTCCCCATCTGCAATGGAAGATAAAACGAAATCCTTAACATTATAAAACTTTACGAACTTCCAAGAACAAGCAAACAAATTGTATTGTAGCATGTACCTGTGACGGTAAAAAATGCTAACAGAGAAAGGAAAAGGAACAAGAGGATTGAAGAAGTTGGCATTGTTGTCTCAAGTTTTGAATTGGATAAAGAGAAGTTGCCCTCTACTGAGCTACCAGAGAGCGAAGCTTCCAAATTTGAACCGCCAGGATAAGATTGCATTGGACCAGCACCACCATTTAACCTTAACGGTTAATAAGAAAAGAAAATCTCAACAGTTGTTCCTTTACTTTCTTTCAATTCTCTTTTCACTTTCACTTTGATGATAATTTGGCATATATCCATTACTTCAAATCAGGGTTTTCCTTTTTTTGGTTCCAATATATATATAATTATACTTTAAGATTAGAGCACTTCTAGACTGAACATGGATGCTTAAAGTAAGTAGTCTATTAAGTTTGAGATTATTCCAGATATTGCTAAAACTTGCAAAATGCAATAAAATACCCGGAAACAATATATTATAACTACAATTAAAGAAAAAGGTGGAATTAATTCAGGAGATATGATTATGCCTCTTACTTTCTTAATCTTTTTTTTTCCACTATAAACAGATCAGTGCGCTGCAGTAATCTTGTCCATTGATCTATGTTGCTTTGACTACCTGTATCTGGCATAAGTGTCAAAACACATCTGGATATGGATACGAAGATATAATCCTTTGAAGAGCTTCCAAATATATAAAAAAAAACTTGAAAAAAAAATAAACATACTTGTATTTGATATATATTAATATAGAACACTCCCACTCAATTCCAAGTAACAAAACTATTGATTGTGCAGGTTTGTATGCAGAAGTACTTTGCGTTCAACAGTTCAGGAACACTGAAGAAGAGAAAATGAGAACACGGGGCAGAAACTGCATGGAGTAACCTCTATATGTCACTAATTGATGCATTCGGACCATCTCAAAGCGTTCTAGTAAAAGTGCAAGTTATAGATGCTCGAATCAGCCGATTGTTGTAGCTCATCTTTGTGCTTGTTCAAGCAAAGGAGTTGAATATGCTCGGTTGTTGAAATATAAGTATATAACCTCTTTTACACGCAGGGGACATGAATGTTTTAGATCACTCTGTGGTTCCTTCATCTGGTTAGTTCTGTCAGGAAATCTTCAACAGAAATCAGTGTATACTTTGTATGGCACTCAGGAGTATCATCCATTCTACGAATTGCATGTTGTTTTGAGTTTATCTTTTTGCATGACTTCCACCATAATTTACCCAGCAACTTTAATGGTGAAATGGAACGTTATAACAAAGTTGTGACAGTAACCTAGTACATCAAAAGCCATATTTGTTTTGCATTATCAATAAAGATGAAGGATAAATCTACCCCCCTGATACACATTGCAAGCCAATCGATAACTAAGAACAATTTGAAGCTTGAACACGATAATTCAAAAATCCCAAACTCCATAATTGACAATTAGAAGTGCCATTTGAGATATGAGCTAGCGTTCCTGTCTTCGTGGACTGAATCTTTATAGAGGAATATTAAGGCCTTTCCCAACTTCGACCCCAATCATCTGGAGTATTCCCTTGTTGAGAATCTGCAAAAAACCAAAAACCCCAAACTACCGTTAGCTTTAGCTTCCTCAAAATCTTTCAGTGATTGTACTAGGGGATAGGGAAGGGGAGAGTTAATTGTGTAACCCTTCAGTCTATTTTTCAAAATGACTGAAACAAAATGATAGAAACTTGACCAGTTCTACAATGAAAACACCAACTATGCCAATCATGCAGGCCCTGGAATTCCAAATTTCAGCTGTCCTCGTAAACCCAAGAAAAGGTGCTTTGAATTTTGGCTCTACTTTTGGAACTTCAACCTGAAACATTGCGTTTTTTTTTTTTGAAGAAACAAATTGTCTTATGAACAAAACCCCAGTATTATTTGGAAATAAAAAAAAAAAAGATAAAGATGAAATGATAAGAACCCATCAAACAAAAAGAAAAGAACAAAAATGAAAATAAAATAAACTAATAACGTACTCCAGCAGGAAGCTTGGCAGCTTGGACCTTGAAGGGTCGTGGTCGATTCCTGAAGCTTGTCGTGTTATGATGCTGCTGGTTTTGGCGTTGAATTGTTAAGGGCTTAGTGGGAAGAAGAAAGGATGAGGAAATGAGTGAAGAAGCAGCCATTGTTTTCTGTCTGCAATGAAAGCTATCGCGTGGTTCTCAGTAATTTTATCAACTTCAACCTTAACTGCCAGTGGGTCCCCCACAAGTAGAGCTTGTGGTTGTGGTTGTCGGGCTTCGATTGCATTCGGTTTCCAACCACAGCGGTTCAAAGGAAGGTTGGTACTTGGCACAAAGTTCGACCCGTATTAGGTCCGATTTATGATATTTAATGGTCGGTGTTTAATTTGTTTTAGTTTGAATTATTATTTATTTAATAAAAATATAATTTTAATTTAATAATAAAATATATAAAATTAATAT
>JAQSVH010090433.1:0-13839 GCA_029448705.1 Adansonia digitata | reverse complement strand
TTTGTTTTAGTTTGAATTATTATTTATTTAATAAAAATATAATTTTAATTTAATAATAAAATATATAAAATTAATATTTTAATTTTAAATAATAAAATAAATTTAAGGGCTAATATTGGATTTAAATAAAAAATTTTAAAAAATTTAATCATAATACTTTAATCTTCATGCAGTAGGTTTAAGTTCCAAATAAAGTATTTATGTGATGATATAGAAAATATAGAGGTGTTTTTTTAATCAAAGAAAGTAAAATTATCCCATATTTTAGTTTTTCTGTTTATAAATTCAGACCATTTTATTTCCCTAAAATACAATTTGAAATATTCTTAGTTTTTGTTTAGAAGAAAATTTTTTTCAATTAATTTTCTCCCAAGTTGGAGTTACCTAAAGATAATATATAAAAAGGAATACTGATTTCACTTTATCTTATTAATTCTGACATTTAAATTGAAATCATAAAGTATTGCCACATCTTATTAATTACTACAATCTACGAGATCATCCATTGAAGAAAAGGTTTATAATTAATTAAGCTTTACAAGTTGAAAATATATGTATCTTTGAGACGAAATGTAGGCATTGTATTGGTTCTTGCATGATTTAATTAACGAAGTTTTAAGTTTACACACCTACTTTACCATATCAATTGTAGATGGTAATGATTCTCTCAAAATATATATATATATATATATATAGATGATAATGATGCATTATAGATACCCTGAGAGTTGCAACAAAATTAAATTGATTATGAGCTACGTGAAAACCATAAGTATAACATCGTTCTGCAGCAACCTTGCGGCTCCTAGAAGGACTCAAAACCATTTCTGGGATCTACTCTTCTTCTTCTTTCTTCTTCTTCTCTCTTCCTTTTTGTCCCACTTGATTCATGAACATTGAGATTTGAACCTGGCATCCTGAAGACTGAGAGATCGACTTGGCAATCGTTGATGTCAATCTTCTCCATCAGCAGGACCGTAACAGGACTTGGAAGTGTAGTGAAGGGAGTTCTCAGAAACTCTTAACCATGCTTTCATTATCCTACAACACTCGACAATATCATCCCGCTGACCACTTGGGAATATTTTTTTGTCATAGGAATGGAACACTAAACTAGAATATATATTTCAAGATTAAAAAAAAAAAACCTGGGATTTTAGTACTTTTATTATACCTTCTGATCTTGATTGATGAGATTCTTAATACTGGGGAGATGAACATTAAATGATGATGGAATTAACTCTTCTAGACTTCACCATAGAGCAGATATTGCAACAATGCTAGTTGGACAGTGCAGCAACTTGAAATCTGCAACATTTTTCTTTCATTTTCAGTAATGGCCATTATAAAACAACAAAGATCATAGATTTACTTTTTAAAAACAAAGAGGGAATCCAAATTGTCTCTAATATAGCTACGAGAATTATCTTATTAACTTTATTGATTAACTCCTTCTGAAGGTTACATTTCAGATGGATAATATTTGATGTAATCAACTCTATGTAGGAATATGTTGTTGTAGAACCCAGACGCCATTTTAAAGCCTGTAACAGGATCAGTTCAATCTGTTGGATTGTGCTTGATTGAAAAGAATGATCCAAGCCCTCCAAGTTCAATCAAAGACAATAACTGCCAACTAGTTAATATATATCAACGTTTACTGATATACAAATGGATGCCAGTCATTATTATCATGAATCATCATCAGACTATAGTAACTATTCACCTGAAGTTCATCTATGGAAGGAATGGAGATCTCATTGAACTTGGAGGCAATGGATAAACATGCAACGGATAGTAACTCGATTATCCAATGTTTTCAGCACTAATAAAATATTACATATAAAAGAAAAAATGTTGCTTGAAAGTTAAGTTGAGAGGTAAAAAAAGGCGAGTTAAGTTCCGGAATTTAAATGTTCCTTACATGGCACTGACTCATAGACAGGAAACGATCTAGGTAATTTGCAGCATTGAAGACGGTTCCACCAGAGAGATTTAATCTAGTACAAGTCTGAAAAAACATAAAATAAGAAAGAAAAAGTTCGGGATTTTATAATAAAACCATTTCAAATCAACAGCTTGAAGAAAACTCTCCGAAGATTTTGATCTGAGGAAAAAATATTAACCTTAATAAGCCACTGAACCGCTCTAAACCTATAAAACACCAAATTATTATGTTGGAGATAATCTAGATATCCAGGTTCAGGCATGTAACTGAACTCTTTCTCCAAGCATATTATAAGAGCCCGCTCAGAGTCTTCCTTCGTCGTGTAAAATGAATCACCATAGCCCTTCAAAATGCAATGTTCACGTTCATGGCTAAGGTGAGGATTTCAGGGACTCGAAAGCCGAACCTCATTACAAAGCAAATTCTCCATTGCTTTCACTTCGATACTTCTTTTTTTCACCATAAAATCACATACGAAAGGTACGTTAAGTTTATAATTCTTCAATCAAAATGCCACTAGGATGATGGTCTGACATGATGGTCAGGGATAGCAACAGAAAGGATGTAAAGCCAGACCGCGCAAAGGGTTCAAGGGGTTTAGGGCAGTTATAGGCTTTTTTCAGGGGCTAGTGGGGTAGTTGGATGGAGAGATGGGGAGAGAGGTGAAGACATAAAACGGAGGAGACGTCCCTCATGAAGATAGGTAAATGCTGGTGGGATATAAATATCATTTTATATTTTTTATATATATATTGTGACTTTGCAGTAACCAATTGCGTGAGCGCACGAGGATGGTTTTAAGTTGTTTCATAAATGTAAGCAGCCCTTAAAACATTGGTTCTTCTTTTTAATTAAGTAGTTTACGGTTGGCACTGAGTGAGAGAGAGAATTGCTGGAGAGCTCAGCTTTGGGTCTCACTTCACGTTTGGTTTACCTGTTGGTTCAGGGGGCCACGTTCCAACTCAATTGATCATGAGGCCGCAGTAACTGCACATCCCAACTAATCACAAGCAGCTGATTGATTTTTCCTTAGCAATAACTTCTGCTAGCTTTACAGACTCAGGATTTCCCACTGAAGGCTGGCCCTCTGGAGCAAACCTGGTCCCATTTCAAGATACCTCGTAGATATCATTTGATTATAAGCTATTGTTATCATCATGCAAGTATTCATCAACAGTTAGAACTTCGTTAGTAGAAGAGACCACGTACATAAAGCATCATTGTAAAACGTCAATGAACCATCTAATGCATACATAGTGGTAAAATTACGTTCAGTCCATTTAAAAAAAGGAAAAAAAGATCACTGTGTTGCATTCCAGGTGATTACTACATTATGTTGACGTAACCTGTTGCAACATGACGAAAATCGTGAATCACGAAGTTCACATCTATTTGAGAAGTTCAGTTTACCCTGATATATATTGGAATCAAACAGCCTATATTCTTATTTACTGGGATTCATATGATGAGAAACTGAATCCTGATCTTCCTTCATTCGTGGATTTCAGCTCAAGCTTCTGAAAAGGACTGCCAAGTTCAAAGAGGACAATTTTGTCAACCAATTGAACACAACAGAGGAAGGGGGAGAAGGAAAGAAATCAGTTGAACCGATTGATTACAAATATAGAATAATCTAGTTTCTTGAATATTGTGGTCTTCAACCAAAAGAAATCAAGAATTTGTCATAGTTACACATTGCCGTATTATTTCGAGAATGAGAAGATATTTAACAAAAATATGGAATGCCATGAAGAAACACAGATACCTGCTATTAGGATCGTAATAGAAGCCATTGATAGAACCATCGCTACAGCAGAAGCAAACCTAGTAAAACGCAGCTATTGTTAGCCCACAGTCTGTTCCAACATTTACAAAGTATTGCTCTTTCCATTTCTGAACCAGAAATAATGAAACGGCAAGCTGCTACAATTAGGAGTCAGCGTATAAGGAATTCTAAGAATTAGTGAAAATCAATGAGATAAATTACCATAAATATGTATGGATAAGTACTCAGGTCCAAAGATAACCATCAACCTCTACTTGACTCTGAAAAGAAAAGGCCCAGCTAAGTGAGCAAGTTCTACGTACGGGGTACGAGTTCTAACTCCTTACCAAGAGTGGCGAAAAAGATGGAAACTTTGTCCAGTGTCGTTTATCATCCTCTGGCCTGTCAAAGATTTATAGAACTTGTTAAAAGTGGGGAATGAACTACATCAACTGTACCCAATTTTCCATGGAAAGGCATGCTATCATCAATCTTATGCAAAGAGACTCCATTGTCACAAAGAAAGAAAGAAACATACGATGCTTCCCATTTGCCAGTGTAGAAAGTATAATTTTTTGTATCAAAATTCTCCCCTTCCCAAAAGGTAACAACCTGAGAAACATCAAACAGTAAAATGCAAATGCTACAAGAGGTAGGATCAAAATTTCCGCAGTTCGACTAGATTTCCCATATTTGGCTGGAGTCAACAAGGAGGCATTTGAGGAATCAATTGCAGTAAGTGATAACAACCACTTACAATCTGAAAAGAAAAATGCATAATATCTCTTTACTATCACATGCCATATCTCGTAGGCTTTGTATAAAAGTAAAACCAAATGCTTTAATGTGTCCCTTGCATACATCATAGTGATAACTGATTATACAAAAGATTAAGAGACTGTTTTGAAGGGTAATGTCCACGAAGTATTAGAAAAGAAGAGATGAAAGAATGTGATCAACCAAATTAAATGACAATGCTCATGTCAAAGTTATACGTTTAAGATTTGGATAGTGGACACTCATCAAACACTGTAAAACAAATCGACCATTACACTACAAAACTTAAGAGGATGCCTGAATTTGTACATTATAATTATTGTTTTCATTTACCGAATATGTATGTCCAGAATTTATACATTCATAATTAAACAAATATATCAAAAATCAAAGCAAAAAGATTGAAACTTTAACAACCCCAAATCAGATTCAACCTATAAAAAAAGAAAAAAAAATGTAAAATTTTCAGCCATCCGCAAAACCCTAATGCAATTGAGTGAAATGAAGGGAAAAGAAAAAATGGGATTTTAGAGAATGTGGAAAAACCTGAAACTTGAGAAGGTGCAGAGCTGTCCACCACTCTCAACGGCATTTTTTTCTCTTTTTGGATTTTAGAAAGTGAAATCGATCGTCAGCTGAAAGTTTATAAAAGATCCGACTGAAAAAACAGGTCTATCCAGTTATCCTAAAGAATTTCAGTAAACCCGACCCGCCCAAAGAAAAAGAGTAACAATTTTGAGATTAAGGAATCAAAGAGACCATTGGTTTGGTAGGTCTAACAAAACATATCAAATAAGTACATAAAAATCATTATTAAGGTTCATTTGAATCTGGATAAAATGCCTAAATCGATCATCATTTGACATGAATTACGCCATATGAGTGTAATAAACTAAGTCTCTTTATTGGGTGCTAATAATGTGCTAGGAGAATGCTTTAATGAAACTGTCTGAGAGGAGATTTGACGACTTTGGTGTGGCCCTTGCAGGGTTATGGTTCAACATGTCAGCCAACGAAATCCAATCCCCGCTCGCTCACTTCCCAATTCTCGTACCTTTTCTAAGACACTTAGATCAAGCCTCACAGGTTCCAAACGAATTCCACTTTCCAGTCTATTTTTCCTTTTTTAGGAATTTCTTGGTGGGTTTTGTTTAAATGGAAGTGGCAGTTGTGTTCCAGAAAGGCAAACACGTTTTCGATTTGGCCATGCTTTTATTCTGTTTCTATTTGGGTTCAAGAACTCATCGAATGCTAAGACAATGCATAATTTACCCCTTGAAACTGCTTCAACTGAACTGTTTCTGCTTATTGAATCAAACCTTTCAATCAGCCCATGTTTTTATCTGATCGATTCTGTTCTGATAAATATATATATATATATATATATAGTGAAGTCACCACTCAATGAGGAGCTACTGAAACTGAGTCAGAATCATGAAGTTGCGCAATAATTTGATCGAATTGGGCTCTAAAAAGGAATAATCCCATTATCTTCAATGTGCAATACATAAAGCTGCAATCTTTGCATGCATTGAAATATCTATGTTTATTATGAATTTCAGCACCACACGGAGAAAAGAATGAAAAGTATAAGAGATCATTTCTTGGATCAAAGATTGAGAAGTTTACGGAAAAAATGAAATTTATTTTTAAATATATGATAATCTATGGATATGCATAGGAAGACTATTTCTTCTTTTTTAATTTCTTCCCTTTTTTAGGATGAATTTTGCACTATGAAAACAATGTTAAACTATGAAGCAAATTGTAGTTTTCTGGCAACTTCGTTAGATTTGATTAATTGAAGCAAATATAAAGACGGAAACCATGGAGTAGTGACAATTTAAATATGTTGACAGGTTTTAGCAACTTGTTAATTTATATAAATTAAAGACTTCATTGACCTAGAAAACTAGTTTATTCGTTCATCTTACATTTCAACATTCAATGAATCCAAAAGAGATATATACATATATATATTTATTTTCCAAATCAAATCAGACTCAATTACAAGAGAAAAAACAAAAGAAATCTCAAAGTCAATGATACTGCTAAATATATGCCACATGAATATTCTACGCATTGTTTCACCGAGAAAGAGATAGGAACTGATTCTTAATGCTGAAAAATAAAATAAAATGAAATCATATAAATTTAACATTTTTTAAGAAAGCCAATAATAATAATAATAATACATGAATAATGTATTAAATAATTATTTTAAAAAATTATTTTTAAAATAAGATAATTAAGTAGGTCCGTACTTTTTAATAGTCAATATTTAATGACTATATTTTTTTTGGAAAACTCAAAATAAAATTGTGGATACAATATATATTACTTTTGCTTGAATTCTTAGAAATGAAATATTAATAAATAATTTGATTTATATATAATAATAATAATAAGAACAAGAAGAAGAAGAAGGAGAAGAAGAAGAAGCAGCCACGGTTTCGTTAATCTTTCGTCATCCCGCATGACATGATCACCTTTACCGGATATTGATTGATTCTTCTTTAATAAATAATAATTGGAAAATCAGCATCCACAAAATACTATTGAAAGCCCAGAAGAATAATTGCATGGCTGCTATAAAATATTAATTACAGCTCATCAGTCAGCTTAAACAACTTATCAAGAAAAAATAAATAAATACAGAAAAGTAAATCAAAAAAAATATTATACCTTAATGAGCTTTTTTTTATATATACATTATTGATAGAGTTTCTAAAAAGTCTGATAAATGAATTTAAAAATTGATAATTTTTATTATTTATATTACTTTTATATTTTTATCAAATTATTAATTTATTGGTGAAATTTTAAATTCAATGTATCGAATGATTTTTTGTATCGTAGTTTGTTGAACTCATTGGATTTACTTACGAAGATAAATTAAATTAAGTTGGTAAGGGAATTTTGATCTTATGTACTTAATTTCATTAAAAATTATGGCAAAATCTTAACATTAATTATAAACTTTGCTAAAGATGAATAAGGATAATTTTCAATGTATCATATATACAATCGTTAATCAAGATTGGGAAAGGATTTTTTGTGTGTGAAAATTAAGCAATCAAATGAGAAAGAAAATGTTTTGCTTAACAATTATTATTAAGTTCATTTTAAGGTTTGAATAATTTTTTCTCTTAACCTTCTTCTTATAAAAAGAATTTAGAAATATTTTTTTATTAACCTTCCTCTTCGTGTATATGTGTGTATGTGTATATATATATATATATATATATAAAGAATTTATAAATATATTTTTGTAAGATTGGCAAGTGATATTGTTATTAGCTTTTTAAAAAAAAAACAGACAAAAAAGGCAAGCAACCGAGCATGGAACCTAAGCCATGAGCCATGGACCATTATCGCTTACGAGGATTGACCAAAGCCCTTCTTTTGGAAACTTCCGTGGTGCATTTGATTGCCTCAAAATTAATATATTTATATATTTTATTATATTATAATTATTTTTTAAATATGTTATATTATATATATTAATAATTTATAATATATATTTGTAATATATTTATATATTATATAATATTTTAAATATAATTATATTAAATATGCATATTTACTAAGTCAATGGTGCCGATGACATTTGAGAATTTCCTGAGGAAACTGGCAGCGAATCCGGTGATCCTGTCCCCACTACTTACTACAGGACAGCAACATTAAAGGTAAAGATCATACTGATGAATTTTCAAGATTAGTTATTTATTTAAAAATTATTAATCATTTTGATGAATTTTACAATGGTAAACGGTCAAGCACTTCAACGGCTGATGTGTTAGAGATTCTATTAGCTTTCATACTGATCTAAAGCGCTATTCACACGATTGAGAAATATATGAAGGCAAAGGCCAAACAAAGACAATTGAGAAGGGCAGGGTTAGCAGACATTGGCGGCCATGTGTTTAAGATTCGCAATTCTGCTAAATCTTCTGATTACCTTCGCAGCTGCCGCCGACGATGTTGGTTTTATCTACAATGGTTCCCGGTCGGCTAATTTAAGCCTTGATGGCATCGCGGAAGTCACTTCCAATGGACTCTTGAAGCTCACCAATGAAACAAGGCAACAAAAAGGCCATGCTTTCTACCCTAACCTCGTAAACTTCAAGAACTCAAACAACGGTTCGGTTTTTTCCTTCTCAACCACCTTTGTCTTCGCTATTCTTTCCGAGTATCCAAAACTCAGCGGCCATGGAATCGCTTTCGTGATTGCACCCAGCAGAGGCCTCCCTGGAGCTCTTCCAAGCCAGTATCTCGGACTCTTCAATGAGTCCAACAATGGCAATGGTTCAAACCATGTTTTTGCTATAGAACTCGATACAATACAAAGTAACGAGTTTGCCGATATCAACGACAATCATGTTGGGATTGATATTAACGGATTAAAGTCTGATAAATCTTCTCCAGCTGGATATTATGAGGATGGCAGCCATGAGTTCAAAAACCTGACGTTGATTGGTGGGCAACGGATGCAAGTTTGGGTCGAATATCTTGATATAGAGAAGAGAATCGATGTTACTTTAGCGCCATTTAAAGTTCCTAAACCCAAGACTCCACTTTTATCTTTGTCTCGTGATCTTTCTTCAGTTGTTAACCGTGAGATGTATGTTGGTTTTTCATCGTCAACTGGTTCGGTTCTCACATCCCACTATGTTTTGGGTTGGAGCTTTAAGATTAATGGTCAAGCGCAGGAGCTTACCTTGTCTCATCTTCCCAAGCTTCCTCGGCTAAGGCCAAAGAAAAGATCAAGAGTTTTGACAACTGGGTTGCCTTTGATTTTGTTGAGTTTGGTTCCGGCAGTAGTTTTAGGTGTGGTTTATTTCATAAGAAGGAAAAGGAAGTTTGCTGAAGTTGTTGAAGATTGGGAGCTTGAGTATGGGCCTCATAGATTCAAGTATAAAGATCTATATATTGCTACAAAAGGGTTCAAAGACAAGGAATTATTAGGTGCTGGTGGATTTGGAAGGGTTTATAGAGGAGTTCTACCAACCAGTAAACTTGAGGTTGCAGTGAAAAGAGTCTCGCATGAATCAAGGCAAGGGATGAAGGAATTTGTTTCAGAAATCGTGAGTATCGGTCGTCTCCGTCACCGGAACTTAGTTCAACTCTTGGGATATTGCCGGCGTAAAGGTGAGCTACTTTTGGTCTATGACTACATGCCTAATGGTAGTCTTGATAAGTATTTGTATGACCAACCAAAGGTCACCTTGAATTGGAGACAAAGATTCAGGGTCATCAGAGGTGTAGCATCGGGATTGTTTTATTTACATGGAGAATGGGAGCAGGTCGTGATTCATAGAGATGTCAAGGCTAGCAATGTTTTGCTAGATGGTGAATTAAATGGAAGATTGGGAGATTTTGGCCTTGCTAGATTATATGATCATGGAACGGATCCACGAACAACTCGTATTGTGGGAACTCTTGGTTATTTGGCTCCCGAGCATACTCGAACCGGGAAAGCCACCCCAAGCTCCGATGTATTTGCTTTTGGCGCATTTTTACTTGAAGTTGCATCTGGAAGAAGGCCTATAGAGGCACAATCTGCAACCGAGGATGTAATCTTGGTTGACTGGGTCTATTCTTGTTGGTACAAAGGTGATATTCTGGAGGCAGTGGATCCAAATTTGGGTACAGATTATGTGGCTAAGGAAGTTGAGTTGGTTCTAAAGCTTGGATTGCTCTGCTCCCACTCGGCGCCTGAAGCAAGGCCAACCATGCGCCAAGTCGCTCAGTATTTAGATGGAGATATTCCTTTTCCGGAAATATCATCGTTACTCAGTCTCTCTTCCAGAGGCCTAACGTTTGCCAATCGAGAAGGCTTTGATGATTTTGCCATGTCATTTACATCTTCCATTTGCAAGGGATTCTCCAATTCATCTACTGTTGCAGAGTCTCTACTTTCAGGAGGTCGATGATAGTAAACTTTTTTATGAGTTTTTAATAACGTTACTTCTAGTCCATTGCTTTGTGCATATGTTACTAGCCAACGTTCTTATCGTCTACTGCTTTCTGTAAAAGTTCAATCTTCGTTTCCTTTAGATTATTATACTCATGAACCTGGTATTTGTGTTTTTGGACCTCCAAACACTCTTCCCCGTCAATGGCCGCCTGGCAGGAGAGTTGCTAGGAATATTCTGCAATTTTGAAAATGTGAACCTGACAAGCATCAACTTAATTTGAAGCATGCCAAGGAAGTCCAAAATGTCTGCGGTCGATCCTAATTTCATATTTTAAACACCTTTTTCAATACTAATCATGATGTTAAATTTGTTAATATATCTTGTTGTTACTCAAGCACCTTAATGCTATAAAATCCCATTAATTTATTTAATTAATGGTTATACTTTTTAAAAAATGGATAATTGCAAGTTGTCCAATAAAAGCACGTATTAATGAAATTTAGATTTAAATGCATCTAGTTTATATTATTATTTTAAAACAATTTTTAAATAAAATTTTTTAAATATATTTAACTGATTTAAATTTTTTTATTTTTAAATTATGATCTTTTTAAGAAAAAAACAATATGCTGGTTGAATATTTTTATATAACCATAATTCACATATTTAGTATTTTTCCCAGATATTAAATAATTGTTGTCAAAATTTACCATTTAGAAGAGGGAGTTTGAAGATGTTAGGCATCCGTGACTTTACCTATGCCAAGTGGGTGATTCGTGGTTAAGGACAAGTGCATGGTATTTGAAATTTTGACTTAAAAAAGAAAAAAACATGGAAGTTCGTCCAATAATCTAGTCAAAGACGGCCGTAATGAAACCGGCGATAGATAACTTTAGCGTGTGAAACAACTTGTTTGTGACGTTTTAACATATTCTTTGAAATATCTCTTTCAATGTGTTTTCAATGCTTTCCTAGGCACGCTATAGAAAGATTTGCCATGATTCAAGTTCCTTTGATTTTGACCGCTAACAGCTTTGGATATTTTGCCCATGGAGGGTTCTGAAATTTGGTTATAAATACACCATCATTCAAGTTCCTTTGATTTTGACCGCCATAGCTTTGGATATTTTCCGCTTTCCGCACCAGCTGCGCCATATACTTCTTATCATGATTCTGGTAGATACAAGCAAGTGGTCGTTAATGCCCATTCTTTTGAAGACAGATATAAGTCCAAAAGCAAGACTGGCAAATGCAAATTTGGGCCTGAGGCAGGCTAATGGAAGCTACCACTAGAAGGGAAAACAAAAAGGCACGATAATATGAATTAAAGAGAATGATAATTCAGTTAAGCTTAACTCAGTCCAAAGCTCAGACTCGACTTGGAAGCCCAAAAGTGGTACAGGTTTAGCTCTGAAGGTTTATACTTTTAGGCCATTAATTGTCCATATTTTTCAATCTAATACAATATGGATCGAACCAGACTACCCAATCCATGACTGGTCCGATTTGAAGGCTACATCAATGAATTTTGAAAGATAAAATTTAACTAGAGCCGGCCTGGCAGGAAAGGGACAATCTTGTAACGTACCGTAATTTATCAAATTCTATGCCAGCCAATTCAAGGAGTTGCCTGGAGCACTCTCCAAAGTGTCAAAACCAAAGATTGAAAACTTAATAAAATCAACAATCAGGATATGGATATTTAAACTAGTTTGCCCCTTCTAAAGTCACCAAAACAATACCGCTTTGCCTTGCCATGTCTGGGAACCAGCAGACTGAAACCTCTGAAAAACAACCTGCTGGTGGTGAATCAAAGGCTTCAACACCAGTCTTACCAAGTAAGTTGTCTGCTTTCCTTCTTTCAAATTTGATTCATTCAAATGATCAGACATCTATTCTGCTTCGTGTTTGATGGGATAATCCTGTCAGATTTAGCCTATCCAATGATTGTGCTTTTGAGACCTGAATAATATTATATTTTTCTTCAAAATCAAAATCATTTCCCATGCGCAGGAACTTATGGGAGTTCGGTTGGGTCAAACACTGCTCCCAAAACGGAATGGCCCGAGCTGGTAGGCCTGACCGCGGAGGAAGCCGAGAGAAAGATTAAGGAAAACATGCCAAGGGTCCGGATTCAGGTGGTTCAACCTAATTCTTTTGTCACCATGGATTTCAATCAAGGTCGGGTTCGATTATATCTTGACCCTTCAGGAAAAGTTCAGAGGGCTCCAAGAATTGGCTAAGAAAAGCAGCTTGTCTCCTCCATGCAAAATAAAAATTACCATTTTCATACGGTTCTTGAAATATTAGGTCCTTGATTTTGTTTAATGTGCTTGTAAATCGTTCATCAGTTGTTAACTTCCCTTACCATATGTAGTTTTTCGATTACTGTTTCTCTCTTTCTAATTCTGCACTAACTTACGCTGCTTTACACTTGAATAATATAATAAGTTGATATTATTTATTTTAATATCTATAATTCATTATTGGATTGTTTTTGATAAATTTATAAATTATATGATTTTTTTTATTTTAGTATAAAATTATATTAAAAGTGATCAAAACTATTATAAATATTATTAAAATTATTATGAAATTTAAAAATTATATTAAATGTTATTAAAATATTTTAAATGTTAACAAAATTATATTTACAATAAATAATTTTTTTATTATTTAAACCTAAACTCTGATCCAATAATAAGTCTAGAAGAATATGATTTAATAATAAATGGACCAAAAATAGTATTAAGAATTATAATTGATTTTACTAGGTAACTTTATGAATTAAATGAAAGTATCGTCATACCGATAAAACATGAGAAAACTTGGGCCTGCATCATAACCTGGACAACCAATATCCAAGACAAATTAATAAAAAATACTGGAATCAGACAAAATCATTATTAAAGAAAAAACAGTAATAGGGTTAAAAACTTAGTCTTGATGCCCAAGAAAAAAAAGGCCTTAAATTAGTAGGAAAAGCAACAATGAGATGGCGACTCCCTTTTTTCAAGTTACAATGTTAATGTTGGGTGGACTTCCTACTCTAAGACACCAGTTTTAAACCCGTGGCAGGAATATATTTATATTTTCAACAAATTTATTTAGAATATAAGAGTTCATTTATTTAATAAAAAATATTTTTCGTTTTTTTAATACTTGTTTTACAAAAAAATAATTTGTAGATCAATGAAAAAATAAAAGAATTTTCTTATAAAACGTTATTCCTTTTTGAACGGTAGAAGACATTTTAAAACAATACTTCTTATTAAGTTACATGATTTTTATACCGAAATTTAATTTAACTTGAGCAAAATATTATTTTGATTTAAAATATTTAATATTTGATATTTAATATTTCATTAAAAAATATTAATATATTAATATAAAATTATTCTAATAATATAATTTTTAATATTTATATT
>JAQSVH010090218.1:16898-31845 GCA_029448705.1 Adansonia digitata | reverse complement strand
AACTGAGAATATGGTTTTCTTTGAATTGATTCCAATTATGATAGCTTTAATTTGATTTGGAATTTACAAATTCTTTTATATGCTTTTTAGTTATGAAGATTTTAAATTTATATTTACTTTTGTTAATTTCTTTTGTTTCAGTAACAATTTTGTACTTTGTGTAAATAATTTTGTTTAATTTTTTATTCATATTGCACCAATTACCATTTTCATTTTTTTGTTCAAAAACTTCTCCATGCCTTCCATTTGTTTTTTTTTTTTTTTTGAAAATCCCTATTAGATCAACTTTTTAATGTTTAGGTAAAATTGATTTAGAGTCTAATCATGAATAGACTACATATTAAAGCAAAAGTTAAAAGAGGAAACAAAAGAAGCTGAAGAGCAAATTGAAGGGAAACCAGGAAGCTTAGAAAATTAAACTACAAATCAAGCTTCTTGTCAATAAAATGGGTCCTTTTTTATTCTGTTTTTTCCCCTTCAAAAATAAAAAATTTATATTTTCATCTCAAATTTTTAAATTTTTAATGAAGCTTGCTAATATTCCCTTTTTTATATATAAAGCATCTAACTCTGGGAAGAATATATATATATATTCGATATAAGTCTGATTAAATTATGATATTTCGGATAGATCATTGTTATCAATAAGTTAATTGTGGTCCAAGCAAAAGAAAAAAAAAAAAAAAACTCTTTTCAATTAGCTTTTATGCAACTTCATTTTATTTACTCGGTTTCCACATTATATTATCTGTCTAGGAGCATCTTATAAAAAAATCCTAGCACACAAAGGGCAAAAAGCTTGCTTGATATTTACCAAGTGCTCCATAAATAACGTCAAATCTCTAGTGATGAATCCTTCCATCGATGCAGTTCACCATCATGAAAAAAAGAACACTCAGCAAATTTCGGGAAAACGAAAGTTCAATATAATACCAAAATTTCAATCAATTCACACCTTAGAGAGATTGAATATAATAGCTGGAAATATCAAGGAGGCCTTTGCATATCATTCTAACCTATATAAACCTTCTAAAATATGAAACTTTAAAAAAAAAAAAAAACAAAGGAATAAGAAAAAAAAAATTGGGAGCATTTGAATTCATCTTCTCCTTGAGAATAATTCGATTTAGGACCAAAATTTTAAATCACAAAAAAATAGGGTATACTTAATTAAAAAATAAGTAAGTAATTAGAAAGTAATAATAATAAAAAATTAAACCTTGTCTTTTACCTGTAAGCAAATCAAACAAAACCAACAAGGGAGATCAACAAAGGATCATAAAAATTTACAATACAAAATTTTAATTAAAAAAATGAATTTGATATCCATCAAATTCTAGTTGAAAATATTAAAATCTCATAAAATCAAAGGACTCGAAAAGAAAAGGATATAGAGTTGACTACCTCCCAAAAAAGATAAAAGATGAAAGAGAGATAGGTAAATGATTTGGTTGACATACTGGAAATACGACGTTGGGTTACCACCATGAATCTTTTGTAAAACAAAAATGAAACAAACAAAAGAAAGTTTTTAAAATCTGATTTACAGGCTCATCGGATACAATAATGAGTATCAATAGTAGCAAATGTCAGATAATTTACTTTTGTTAGAAAATTCAAAGTAGTATTTTGACATCAAACCAGATTGTATAAATCTTCTCAAAAGGAGAATCTTTGAAGAAAGGTGAAAGATGACTAAGAGAAAAAAAAGGATGAAAGAACTTTTGAGAGTGAAAAAGTTAAAAAAAAAAAATGAAATGAATTGCAAGAAAGATGAGAAAATATAGTGGTGAGAGATAGTAATTACATTGACAGTTGACCAAAAAAATTACGGAGTAATTAAAGCAGTAACGTTAAAAGATTTTATTAAAAATTAATTAATGGTAATTAAATTTTAATAAAGCGTCTAGATAGTAGATAGCTGGAATTTATTAATTACTTAATTATTTCTTTATTTGAATTGCCTAAGCTTTTTCAGCTAGAAGAGAAATTGCCTAAATTACTTATACTAGCCCTATTTACTTAGGCTAGGAGTTAAGAATATTATATATAGATTATCTCATGTAGGAGTGTTATAACTTTTTTAAGTGAATAATTAACGTGATGTAGAGAAAAAGGGTTCTGCAATTTTACTGATAAAAAAAATGAAAACATGAGATAAGATCCTTATGAAAAGGATAAAATTATTGAAATAAGATATCATAATGATTATTAATGGGTCGTGCTTGAATTATAAAATGGCCTGTTTGAATTAGATGAGTGGCAATTAATGTTTATTTCGCTAAGTTTCAATTCGGATTAAGTGATAGTCTCCCAAAGTGTTCCCCTCTAATGACAAATACATGCATGTGCCTTGGCTTTTGCGTTTTACTTTTGGAGTTAGTGTAATAATGATTTAGGCCGATTTAAAGTGCATTGCACCTTCGCCCAATTCTATGGCAAAAAGTAGGGGAAAGGGATTTCCCCCCACTGATTGCCACCTCTAGTAGGGGTTGAAAACCCGTTTAGTTATACTAGAAAGGTAGAGGTTTAGTGGGCTCACAAAAACCCGAGTGAATGGTGACATCTTCTTTTTGCCCCTTCTATTTTTTTTATTTTTTATATTTATATTATTAATTTATCTTTTTAATATAGGTATGATTTTAATTATTATTTTTAGTTATTAATTAAAATAACTATAACTTTTAAATATTTATTTTTAATATAAATATAAATATAAATATAAATATCATTTTATTTTCTATTTTATTATTTAATATAAATATAAATATTATTTATATTTATATTTTTTATTTAATATAAATATAATTTTAAATTATTTATCATTATATAAATAAATTTTTATGAAATGTCCTTAATTATTATTTTTTACTTTTACCTCACCGTCATAGTTGCATTTGAATCTAAACATGTATCACAAAGTCTAAACCTTTAAGGGATTCCTCCACACTTGGATAATAAACTCAAAATTCAAAGTGAGCACTTCAACAAAACTTGGTAAGGTTGAGGTATCTACTAAACTAATGTTTTTAAATCATTATCCCTTAGCATTAAGTTTAGTGACATGCATGAGTTAATTATATACAACTGGTATCCTTGTATGTAATGTATGCTTGACATGATTGCTAAATATGAATCTTTGAACATAACCTTGAGTTAAGTATTTTGATATCTTCTATTTTGACACTTGTTTTTAATAATTCATACACTAGGTCTTAATTATGTCTTAACTCATGAATTAAAATAAATACATCTTTATGCATGTTCATTGATTGAGTTAGTGCTCAAATGATTTTATTGACATATCATAAATGAGCAAATGATTTTCTAATTTATGGAAGTTTGCTATGTTTTTCTTGAAAAATTCTTTAACTTTCCATATAGTTACTTGAATGTTTATGAGTAGTATGCATATGTACTGTAAATCCAAAATTCATATCTACTAAACATCTAGACAATAAATTAGATTAATAATTCTTGATATCCTTCATGAGTTAGTTTTCTCTTTAATACTCGTAATCTCAAATATGCTTAAAAGTCTACATATGAATACATGAATACCATGAACTATACATTAAAGCTCAAATGCATTTTTTTTCAACAATTGATATACATGCTCCTACATGATTCAAAATTAGTATACCATTTTGAAATCTTGTTAGAATTAGTTCCCTAGCTTTAAATTAATCTATCTTTATCTTTTTGATATTCCAAAAAAGGGGAAAATTTTAGGAGTAATTTACTTGTACTTTATTGATATATATGCTAGCAAATAGAAAATTTTCATATGTGTTTATATTATTTATATCTCAATGAAATCTTTAAACTTTATGTTGGTGTTCTTATAGCTAAATATGACCAAAAATGTCATTGTTAAGTTTTTTAAAAGCATTTTATAAAATATTCAAAGTTTTTAATATTGCCTTTATTTAGGGGGAGTTTTATTGAAAATCTTTTGATGATTAAGGGGGAGTTTTATAAGCAAAATCACCTTAAGTTTTGTCATATAAAAAAGAAGGAGATTGTTAGCTATAGTAGCTTTGAATTAATCTTGGTTTGGATATAATTAAAACTTAAGCTTAATTAGGTTGTGCTTAAATATTTCCAAGTTAGTTATTTTCCATGAATTATTTGAAAAAACTTTGAAAAATACTAGAATGTGTTTTATCTCCTTTGAGTACTCAAAGATGTATTTTAAATACATACTTTGGTATAAAATATTTTTGAGCTAAGTTTTATAATTTTTTCACTCATTGGGATAAGTTTTATAAGTTTTAAAGTCATGAAAAACCCCCTAAAGATCAATTTTATATGAATGTATCGATATCCTAAGTGTTTATATCAATATGATGCTAGGCAATAGTTTAAGTAACCTTGAAATGTAGAAATCATTATTCACGTATCACTACATCACTATTCATGTACGAGACATCCTGAAATGTATCGATACAATCGGCTATAATAGTCATATTTTGTATGGATGAAGGCAATGTATTGATATACAACATAATATATTGATACAATATAGTGGGAATGAATGAGAATCACTCAAATGAAGCCTCCAATGGCTATGTTACTTCACCAAATATTCCCAACGGTCATATTCATGATCAAGGCTATAAATAAGTCTCTTTAACATCTCCAACTAGATGATGAACCAAGAGATTAAGCTTAGAGTCATATTTTTCATCTTTGCCATATTGTTAAGTAGTTCTTTGTATATAGATTAATTCTTCCTATCCATTCTCATATTCTTTATATTCTATCTTTAGAATTATCATCTGTTGTGCTTAAACTCTTGTAAACACCTAGCCTTTAGAAATTTCATTTGTTTACATCAAAATCTTTATAAAAGAGGGGTTCCTACTTAGCCATTGAAAAGTAAATAAGGGTTCTATTTTAGCCACATAAGGTAAGGAGTGCAAAGGTTATATCTTGTCATTAAAAGGTAGACAATTCAAGCTAGTGAATTGGAAAAATCCAAGGCAAGTGAGGCTGAGGTAGAGGACATAGGCAATTGAGGTCAAACATCTCTAAATATTTGAGTTTGCTTCTTTTTCCTTCACTCTTTAATTACTTTTATTTATTCACTAGCATTGCTCTCTAAAGCATATAGCTTAGATTTCTTAATCTTATTTATCAAAGTTTTATTTTGCCAATGTCTTTTAAAAATCAATTCACCCCTTCTTGATTTCAGTCACCACTAAAAGATTTAACAAAGGTTGTTTTTAAAAGTGCACTTTAACTTTTTTTTACCTGTGGTTCGAGTACAAAGTTTGCTTGATAACATATATTAATTTTTAAGTTTTTCTTTTTCTTTATTATATTATTGTTACCCTCATATTCTTTTCTACTATGTTGCTGTAGAGGTGTCCATAGGCCAAAGCTGTAGCTTGAAAAATTTTGAATTCTAAACCCAAGCCTGAATTTGGCCCGGATCGGCCTATCATTTAGGCTCAAAGTACTGCTATAATATTAAAATTTTTTTATATTAATATTGATATATTTTATATTAATAATTTAGATGAAAATATATTATTTTATTTAAAAATTTACTATTTTAGGCTGAGCCAGGCCAAACCTTAAAATTTGAGACCCTGGGCTAGAATCTATTCAGTAGACCCTACCAGGCAAGGTGGGCTACCCAACCCATGGATAGGTCTAGTTGCTAGTATAAGTCTAACATATGATTTTTTTTTTTCATTTTTGATATTGTATTATCCATTATGGCTTTCATATTTTTTTAATTTACATTATTTCTTTGTTATATTATTATTATACTCTAATTATTGTTACTTGAAATAATAATAATACAATAAGAATAATATTTAAAAAAAACATTTAAAATTTCACTACTTAAATACATAAACTCTTTATATTCAATGAGTTTAACTAATTATATTAAAGAAAATGTAACAAATGGATGATATACTCCATTGACAATGTTTTCAAAGCTCATGGTATGATTTAGTTTTTGATAAATTATTATTTCATCATATATTAAATATAAATTAAGCTTGTAATATTTAATTAAATTATTAAAAAAATTGAAATAAAATTGATAATTAAAGATTTTTCTTTATAAAAAAATCATCATTTTTATTTACAATTTCATCATTTTTATTATTAGTATTAAATTCGAGTTCAAGTTTGGATTTTTTGACTTTTTAGTCAAATCGAGTTTAGTTCATGTTCAAGCTTAGGTTTTTTGGGGCAAGTTTTTGAGTTCGATCTTATTTTGCTAGCTCTAGTATGCTCTAGGTGAATATTGAAATTTGCCATTATACTTTATTTTGATTGATATTTGCCATTATATTTTTAGATTAAGTGTAAACTTGCTATTATAATTTAAACCAATATTGAATTTTACCACTTAACTTTTGTTTAATTGAATTTTTTTCCCAAAAAAATTTTATTTTTAATTGAACTTTGTCATTCAACTTTAATTTTGTATGATTTTAAGACAAAATTTAATAAAAATTTTCTCCAAATATTTTATTTTAATAATGGTTGTTTCATAAATTAATGAATAGAGGTGATAAAAAAAATTAAACTTTAGCTTTTTTATAAAATAAAAATTTTATGATAATTTTTTAATTTTTTATAAATTAATTTTATTTTCAAATCTTTCAAAAATCAAATTTAAATGGAAAATTTTAATTAAATATTAAAGTTTAGTGTCAAAATTCAATCAAATAATAGTATAGTGGTAAATTTGCCCTAATCTAAGAAACACAACGTTAAATATCAAACAACAAAGTGTAGTGGCAAATTTCAATATCATCCTATATTATGGTGGCCAATTTACCGATTATCCCTTAAAAATATATAAATATATGAATGTGTCAAAATATATGTAACACTAATTATTAATATATCAAACGTGTCAAGATATATATAATTTAAATTATTAACATATCAAAGTTTATTTAAATTAGAATTTGTAGTCACACTTGAATTTTTATTGTTTCATGAATTCCAAACATATAATTAATATTTAACAAATAAATTTATATACTTTTTTATGATAAATGTAAAATTAAAAGTTTGAGTATGAAACAATTAATGTAAACTTTAACTTTGTTTTATTTATTATGAAAAAAATTATTTAATAGCAATCTTTGAATAACAAAAATTCTTAGTTATAAATTGGATAAATATAAAAGTTTATGATGGCAATTTAATGAACATCAATTCAAAAAAATTTTCATATTTTTATTTTAATATACTAACAATATATAAATATATGAATCTATTACTCTAATTAAAAGTTATCTCAAACTCATAGAATTACTCAATTTAAAATTTGTAAAGATTGATTTTGAACAACTAAGTATTTTAAGGTTAGTTTAGGCAAATTATAAGATTTAGGTACATAGGGGTTTAGAATTGAGCATTTAATTAAATTAAAATTGTCTTACTTTCTTCTCAAAATGTTTTTTTTATCTTTATCTTATTAAAAGATATTCGTATATTCCTTTCGTGTTGGTACTCATATTATTTTTTTATCATAATTATATATAAGGCATCATGCAAATTTTGATAGTTCATTTTATATAGATTTTACATTTGTATATTTATATCATATTTCTGTTATTTGTCGTATTGTGTTATATTTTAATTTTTTATGTTTTGTTCGTGTTGTATAATTATATTGTATTTGAAATTATTAGGCCAATTAACACTGTTCTAATAACTCCTAATTTTATGTCATGTGTTGTCACTTTAATGTTCATGTTATTTTTTTTTGACATAATTGTACTCAAGGTATTAGATACTTATATAAGTTCAGTACATTAATAATTTGTTTTATGTGGATTTCGGTATGTTTATATAAATGTTTTCTGTTCACATTATTTTTGATATTGTGTTGTATTTTAATTATTTTTTTCATGATGTTCCTATTTTATAATCATATTACGTCTGAAATTACCAGCCTATTTGACAGTATTCAAATAACTCTGAATTTTGTGTCACGTATCGTATAATGCTTGAAACTCATTTGTCTCTATTATTTGATAATTTTTATATCTACACCATACTTGAAAAGTTATCTTCAAGTGGGGATATTTTGTATAGTTTGTATGAATAATCCAATTTAAACTCAAAGTTCATTAACTTAAGAATTAGATCATTACATGTACTATACATAAATATTCTATTTTCACCCCCTGTGTTTTTGCCTGTTGAGAAAAAACCCCCTGTTCTTACATTTAATCCTTTATGCTTTTATACCATCTATCACAACGTAACTCTATGAAATATTTGCATGAAATCACAATTATGCCCCCTAAAACTATTTAATATCACACCTTTACACTTGTCGGTAAGTTTCTCTCTCTTTTTTTTCTCTTTGATCGATAATATCTGGTTTGTAATTTTTTGCTAGACCTTTGTTTATCAATCGTTCTTGAAATTGTGAAGATGGAACCTATTTCTCAGCCATGGATTCTTTCAATAGATGATCTAGTTTTCATATTAATCCAATTTCAATAAATGATCTAGTTTTCATATTAATCCAAATTCAAACCAAGATGTTTAAGCTAAATTCTCTCTCATCTACAACCTTAAATGTTTTCCCTTTTGTCACCACCAACAGATGCCCAAAAGTATGGTGATGGGCTGGCTCTACACTCCCAGCCTTGAATCTAACAATAGTCGATATGGGAGTTTCTCTCAGTATCTTCATTGACCCACCAAGGATTATATTGATTGGATCCAATTCGTTGTTCTTGACCAAACAACAAATAGCATAAGATTGAGCTTAGGTTTTCTTAGAAGCACCCGATTTTAGGCATTTCAACCATTGATTCATTGAAAAATTTTGACATTTCCTTGAGCCAAGGCTTAGACTTAGAGGCTAAACACGACAATTTAAAAAAGATGTTGAGCCTAGTGTTGATTTCCTTAGTAGTATCTATAAGTGTTCACATGCTGGATATGGCTGCATTGAGTTCATCTCATCACGACTTTTGTTTTTGCCTATAGTTGAAAATCCATTGAATTATGAAGGTTTGGCTATGAATTATCAGGTATTTTGAACATTTTAACATAATCATTGGTATTTTTAATAGAATTTATGAGTAAAATAATTAGGTTATAGAATTTTAATATGGAATTTCAGATGATGGGTTGTTTCAATTTTAGGTTTAATTGAATTAAGTTTGGTTATTTATTGAAAATGATAGAGTTTCAGAGTTTTTAGGTTTAGGATTCATTAAGAAGAAAAAGAATAAGAAGATGAAGAATAAGGGGGCATTTAGGGTATAAAATTATCAGCCACGGTTAAATCTAATGACGTTGCCTGCTTTTATCATAATAGCTAAAGCACAAGGGGTTAAGTGTCATACGGGTCAAAGCATACGGAGTGAAAATGGACTTTTCCCTTAATGATAATATTATTTTCAAAACTTACACAAATAATTAAATTAAGCATATAAATATGTATACCCATTATGTAGTAAGGGCTTGTTTCTAATCTAACAAATAAAATGAGCTACACAAATAGCTCATATGCTGACACATGTCATCTTTTTTTTTTCCATGAAAGGAAGAGAAATGAGAGAAGAAGAGAAAAAGAAAGAAAAGGAAAAGAGAAGAAAAAAGAAAGGAGAGAGACATAGGAAAATTGTTTGTTCATATTATTTTTTGAGTGTTTAAAATACTATTAATTTATATAAATTTTTACACATATATTTTGATACATTCATTTATTTTTGTCATGTTATGTTATTTTTCTTATTGTGTTTAAATTATTTTTCCTATGTTGTATTCGTATCGTGTTTTGATTTATTATATACTTTGCATAGTTTACCATTATATTCAATTTAGAGAACAGAATAATATGTTCGTATAGTATCTCGATTTGTGACATATTTTGCATTATTTGTCATAGTGATTCAATTTAGAGAAATACTGTGTGTTGTTGTTATTTTTTTGTGTTCAAAGTATTTTAAATTTCTATAAATATTTACACATTAATAATTATTTTGTGCATATATTGATGCATTCATTTTATTTGTATCGTGTTCATGTTATTTTTCTTAAGGTGTTTCAATTATTTTTCCTCTATTGTCTTAATGTCATGTCTCAATGCATCTAATATTTTGCATAATTTGTCATTGTGATTCAATTTACAGAAAATTTTATGTGTTTATATCATGATTGTGTCGTGTTTCAATTAATGACATATTTTGCATAATTTATTGTAATGATTTTACTTTATAAAACAATTTATTTGTTTGTATGTCTTCGTGTTATGTTTTTGGTGTATTCAAAACATTATAAATTTAAAAAAATTTACATGTTAATAATTTATTTTATATATTTTGACACATTCATGTAATTATGTTGTATTTATGTTATTTTTAAACACTATAGTGTTTTAATAATTTTCTTACATTGTTTTTGTGTGGTGTCTCAACCATCCCATATTTTGCATATTGATATGATTTTAATTTCAAACTCAGTTACTTAAAATAAAAAAAAAATATTATTCAAATAAGTGATTATCATTTAGTATGATTCAACTTAAACTTACGTGATTATTAATTTAATTAAACATTTATAAATATTAAAACTTATAAATTTAGCAATGTTAGACAAAACTACTTTAACATGGCAAAGATAATGTAACTAAAATATGATAGAAATATATGTTTAAAAATATATAAAATATAAATTGTTAATATATTAAATTTATATAAATATAAAATATTTTTAATATAATTATAACATAATAAAATATATAAATACATAAATCATCAAATTTAAAAAATTATGCCAGCAAAGCCAAAAAAAAAAAAAAAATTCTAGTTAGCTTTAAATCTGTATACGAAATGGATAGGTCATCAATTTTTATCTAGCCACATGCTGTCCAGATGGCAGGGAAAATTTAAATCTAAATTTAATCATCCCATCAGGATGGGATGATGATACCTATTGTTAAGTTTATTGAAAAATTGCAAAAAGGGCTATATAAATAAAAGTATTCATAATTTATGATGATTATCATAAATAATTATTAATAAAAAATATTTTAATTTTTATGACTAAAGATGACGATGAATCGCAAAAAATTTGATATCTCACACTATCTAATTCATTTTTTGCATGTTCTTATATTATATATTTAAATATTATATTTACTATTTATAAGAGATTCAGAGCAGTTTTGAATAACTATAAGACATTCATAATCTGGATATTTTTGGAGTTTGCTTTGAATGGTGTTGGATATAAGAATATATCATTCAAATCCCTTTATTTATGGGGATAACAGATTAGAATATCCGACGCTATCTAATATTTATTTATATATTTATATATTATTTAATTTTATATTTTTATTTTTTAAGAAGATAATTTAATAAATTTAAACATCTAGAGAATTAGAATTTCGGCAAATATTATTTTTTGAATCTTTGTGAAAAACATTTTGAAAAAAATTACAAAATGAATTAACAAATCAAAATCATTTATTATTTATTTTCATTATCATAAATAATTATTAATAAGCTAGGGAAATTTTTTCTTGCAAAACGTGTATAAGATAAAAATGTTATTATCTACTATTATTACAATAAGTAATTATGAATAAAGAAATAAAAAATATATGAAAAAAGGATTTTGTAATTATTTTTATCTTTTAAGAATAAAAACACGAAATACTATGACAAGTTATTTGTCAGTTTGAACTCGACAACTGAAATAAAATCTGATTAGTAAAAGAAAAACTTAAATTTTATTTTTTATAAATTTATCATTTGATTTTAAGAAAAAATATTTTTATAATTTTATATTTTTATGGAAAATTAATTTAGTGATAAATTTTTTTAATTGTGAGAAAGATGTAATTTGAAATATTTTATTTCTAAATTAAAAAGATAATTATTTTAATATATAGAATATATATTAAAATTTTTAAAAATATATTTAAATGAATAATTATTCTTAATATAATTGAAATTATAGAAAAGAATTCAATTTTTAGCGAAGCTAGAAAACCATTATGGTGTTAATATAAAACTACCCCCGTCTTTTTTTTTTTAAGTTTAGAAAGAATTACAAAATAGATTATTTAGTAAAAACAATTCATCGTTTAGGTCATTTAATAAATAATTACATATGAGGAACTTTTAATTTTTGTACAAAAATTAGAAAAAAAATTACAAGCTTAACTAAGAAACCAAAAATATTTATTATTTACCATCATTATAATAAATAAAGAGTTATTAATCTAGAAAGAGAATAAAAGAAAATTTTTTTGAGAGATGTACAAAATGTATTAATTAACTAAAAATATTTATACTGTTGTTATTATAATAGACAATTATTAATAAAAATAATAGAAAAATATTTGTATTAGGAAAAACATTTTAGAATTATTTTTTAGATTAATATACAATTTGGTCCTTGTATTGAGCTCGTACCACAATTTGGTACTTGTTGCAACATGGCCCCTAGAGTTCTTTGTGGAGTGGGAAGCATCCGTTGCTTAAAATATAAGGGAAATGAAAAGAATACTTGACAGGGGAAGTGTGCTCTCAATCGAGACTCTTCCTTTGTAACCTAAAGAAGGATAATTAGACCATTTACTCGTTTAATCAGTCTTGGACGGCCACTATGAAGTGGCTAAAGCTTTTAGTCACCATCGATTATTTGGACTAGGCATGATCGGATGCTTATTGAAACTAATATTTTGAGTTGCCAAACTCGAAGCATCGATTCCATGGTCTGCATGATCCAAAGATTCATCGGTTGGATTAGGGAATTAGTTCCACACAGGGAAGCACAAACATTCCGTGACACCCAAAATCACTACCTTTTAGCTATGTCTTGCATTGCTTCGATTTTTTCAATTTTGACTTGTTATTATTTTGATACAATCCTCTTTTAATGCATGAATTTTGTATAAAATAGTAAATCTGGGTTTTAGAGAAAATTTTAATCCCATGTGCTCTTGGAGAGGTAGGAAACATAAATATTTTTTGGGAAAATGATCTTCAGATTTAACTTTTAAAAATCAGATATTTCATGTCAAGCACTAGAGAGATACTGACATGGAATATTGCCTTGTAATTTTTTAAAACAATTTGAAAATATGAATGCAGAATGGACACCACAAAGAGAAACATTTTAGTAAGATGAAAAATGAGATAATGTCGTGTAAAAGAAATCATACAAAAAGGGAAAGGGAAGGGACAATTACTATGTATCTCGTAATTATTATCAGTTATCTAGAAATAACCAAGTTAATAATTTTTTAGATATGTTTGGATTTATAGATTGACTGAAGCTTGAAAAACAGGTTTGGAATTAAAAAAAATCTAGTGAAATTCAGGTGAGGAAAATTTTAATTTTTAAGTGAACTTTTGAAAAGTGAAGTTAAAGTATCTCCTTAGGAATTAGGGTCGGAGTATCCTCGAAGGTGGAAATTTTGGTAATTTTTGGAAAGATAGGACTAAAAGACTTAAATTGATAAAGGTTTAGTAATTTCTTGACAATATGACGTTTCTAAAATTTTCAACAAAATCGATGATTTTTTATTTAAAAATGAAAAATTGACAAAATAGGAGTGGTGGAATTTGAAAAATTCTTGTGCCCTAATCTATGCCTAAAGGGGTTGACACATATATTTTTAACTCAACAGAGTTAGTCAGACTCATTTGGAGTTATTTGAATCCTTGAAGTGGGAATTTCATAAAATCAATTAATTTTGGTAAATGCTGAAATAAGGGATAACATTGTGCTATCTTTGTTTTTTATTTTATTTTAGACTGGTCTTTGAAGGTTCAGGTTAGGTATCATTAGACAGGTGACTCAATAAAGTTAAATGTAAAAATACTCCAAAAATCCCAAAAAGTCCCTTTCTCGAGGAAATAATTTTTGAAGTGGCTTTAATATGACACCGAAAGCACATACAGGGGAAAGGGAGTAGCAAAAGTTGAAAAATCATACCCGACTCATTTAGAATCGTTAAATCACAAACGATGCCTTTTTCGAAAGGGAATTTCTAAAACTTTTTATGAAAAATGTTTCAAAAATCTAGAAAAATCACTATGGGCTGAAATGGTCCAAATAGAATGCAAATCACTAATTCTAAAGATTCTAGACAACAATGGTTCAAAAAATTATAACTCCCTCATCCATAATGATCTAAGGGCAAACAAGATTGTTGGAAAGATAATTCAATGTCTTTTTAGTGAAAAATATAGAAAATTCATGAAAAATAATTTAATGATTGAAAATGAATTTTTTAGTCGTGGTCGTATTGTTATAAGCACAAAATAGTAAATTTCTAAAACTTTGTATGACAAATGTTTCAAAAATCTAGAAGTATCATTGGTGGGCTGAAATAGCCCAAATAGAATGCAAATCACTAATTCCAACGGTTCTAGACAATAATGGTTCAAAAAATTATAACTCCCTCATCTAGAGTGATCTAAGGGCAAACGAGACCATTGGAAAGATAATTCAATGCCTTTTTAGGGAAAAATATAAAAAATTCATGAAAAATAATTTAATGTTTGAAAATGATTTTTTTAGTCATGGTCACATTGCTATAAGCACAAAATAGGGTACTTTCTCGATTTTTTTCAGTTTCCTAGAACTAAACTCGGGCCATAGACATTTGAATGTCTGTGACAAAAAGGGGTCAGTGACAGTGGCTTCACAAGCTCATTTGCACAATCCCAAAGTAGTTTGGGATCGTGAAACAGCCCATTAACCATGTTAGAAGCAAAAGACTCTGGACACAAGACCAAGTTATTAGTAATTTAGGACAAGCTAGAAAAGACCTATAATATCTAGCTTTATTTAACCTTGAATACAAACATCGAAAGCTTGATTTTTCTTAAGATTGGAAGACCAGTTGATAGAAAATATTTGGTCCATGTCGGCCCTTACTTATTAAAGTTAACATGAACCTAACTTGGGGAGGTTTTAA
>JAQSVH010090218.1:0-14117 GCA_029448705.1 Adansonia digitata | reverse complement strand
AACTAAGTTATTGTTTGATGCCCTAAAAGATAATGGGTAAACAAGTACTTTTGACATGGCTAAAGGGCCAGCTAATCTCGAGAGTAACCAAAATGGTGGTATTGAAGACATCAATGCTCAAGAAGGGGCATCACATGAACAACAGCCTCTAACAACATCAATCCTATCAGCTTAGTCATTTATCTATCTAAATCTGATATTTGTACCCTATTTAATTCATGGGTACTAGGTTGCAGGTTCTTTCTGGTAAGGCTCTTAGTCCTAGACCTTGATGAACAGGCAGAGTAAGAGAAAGTTAAAAAGTTTTCTAAAACTAATGAAGACCAAAGCAAGTATCAGTTTTTGGAAAAACACTTCAGGGTTATGGAATATAGTAACAAACTCAGGATCATAGATGCAAAATCTCTAGGTTTAGTCTCAAATCTTGTCATCCTACCTGCCAAATTTTAAAAAATACAATGCAACTACGATCTCGCTGCCTACGTTCGTATGTACTGTAGGAAATTTATTGGGTATAAAGAGAATGTGAAGCTACTAATAAAAGACATATTGAATGGAGTAGTCGTCCATTGGTAAATAGGGCTTAACTTGTTAAAGTTCACACATAGGCAGATCTAGCATGTGCTTTCCTTGATGAGTACAAGCAAGTATCCAACTGGGCCCTAGATTGCCTCTCTCTCATGAATATGCAGAAAAAGACTATCACCACGTGCCCACCTTTAAAATTTCAGATGATCCGAAGGGTATAGTGCATTAGGCCTAAAAATAAATGATGGTTGGTCATCGTTGAGCCTTTGAGTTATCCCTTGGTCGAGATTTGGATTTGTCATAGTAATATGAAGATGAGAGATATCATCAGGCGAATCGCTTATACAACTAGTCTCAGATGGCCATCATGAAGTGGCCATAAACTTAGAGTTACCAACGATCATTTTGGGCTAGGCAGGATTGAATGCCTATTGAAAGCAATATTCTAAGTTACGAAAATTGAAACATCGAGTTCAAGGTCTACAAAGACTAAAGATTCATTGGTTAGGTTCAGGAGTTGGTTACGTACAGGGAAGGATTACCTCACGACACCCAAAATCAATACCTATTAACTATGTCTCACTTTAGTCTCGGCTCAGTTGATTCCATTTAGTCATTATTTAGATATAATTCCCTTTCATGCATGAAGTTTTGTAAATCGTAGATCCATTTTTTTTAAATTAGATCACCTATGCACCTCGGAGGTGTGAGGAACATAGGGAGTTTTTATGAAAATAATGTTTGAATTAAGTTTTAAAAATTTTGATATTTTGTATTAGGCACTAGAGAGACACCAACATGAAACATCACCTTATAAATTTTATTAGAAAATGAATTTTAAATATAAATACATGATAATCACTACAAAAAGTAAACATGTTAGTAAGGCAACCAAGATATAATAATATCATTAAAGAAAATCATAAACAAAAAGGCATAAAAAGAATGGATGATCAGAATGTGTCTTGTAATTGGCTTCTATCATTGATGAATAACTAGGATGACAATTTAGAGACAGGTTTGGATTCGATGGTAATTTGCGAGACAAAAAAGATTTTAATCAAAACAATCCCAGGCATTCAAAAAAGAGAAATTTTTTTGATTATTTTTTAGGTAAAAGTAAGACTGGAATATCCCCTCAGAGATGTGAGGTTGGAGTATCCCCAAAGATAAAGTTAGGAAAATATCTAGGAACAAAGAAAAATTTAAATTTTTAATGAAAAATAGGGTTAGAGTATCCCTTCAGAATAGTAGTGAAGATGAAAATTTTAATGGTTTTGATAAAGATTAAGAATCTTAAGGTGGATCTGAAAGGGAAATTTAAATTTTGAGTTTAGACAGGGTTGGAGTATCCCCTTCAGAGCAATAGAGTTGGAGTATTTCCACTAGCAAAAATTTTAATATAGAGGAGAGAGATAATTAGTATGAAGCCATTTGTTTTTGTATTTTAGCTTTGATCAGAGTCTAAATGGCTTGTGTTGTGGGGGAACCAATCGGGTGTATTTTGAGACATTTAAATGTTTCGATAAAAGTAGATTCAGAGCTTAAGTTAAAAATAGTGGATAACATTGTGTTACCTCCCTTCTTAAATTATTTTGGATGCATCATAAGGTACCTTTAGAAAGATGACTCAATGAGGTTTAATGTAAAAATATTTTAAAAATCCTAGAAAATCACTTTCTAAGCGAAATTAATTTTTAAAGTTAAGTTTGTCTTGACATTGGCAGCACATGCTGGGGAAATAACATACTGAACTTTGAAAAATCATTTCGAATGAGATTGTTAAATTGTGAGCAGTATCTTTTCATAAAGGGAATTTTGTAAACTTTTTATGAAAAATGTTAAAAAATGTTAGAAAAATAATCTGATGGGCTAGGATGGCCCAAACAAAATATAGCATGCTAGTTCTAGGGTCCCAGCCAACAGAGGTTCAAAAAATTATAACTCCCTTATCCGCAATAGTCTGAGGGCGAACAAGACACCATTGGAAAGGCACTTTGATGCCCTTTAAAGGAAAAATATCAAAAAAAAAAAACTCAAGAAAAACATTTCAAAAATGATTTTGCAAATTAGACTACAATGTTGCTAAAGCAAAATAGGGGCCTATTCAATATTTTTAGGTGTTTTTTTTAAGATAGGCTTGGGTCTAAGATGTCCAAACATCTATGACAGAAAGTAATGTGGGCTTGACAAGTTCATTCCATAATCCCAGAGTAGTTTGGGATGATGAAACAACCCATTAACCATGTTACTAAAAAAGATATGAGACTCAAGATCAAGGCTTAATACTTTAATAACTAAAATAGGATCATTTTTTTCCTTTGAAAAATAGCATCTTTGAACTTATTTCATAATGAATCCAGAGCTAAAATGTTGATTTATCCCCAAGATTGGAAGATTGATTTTATGAAAACATCCATGCCATTCTTTATCTATTAGAGGTAGCATGAAATTAACTTGGGGATTTTTTTTGAAAATCTGGTTTTTAGGAATCAACAAGCATTTTTGACAAGGATGTCATGAACAAAATACAACACATACAAAGATGAACATGGACTAAACATACAAACACACAAAAATGACATTTTGACATGGAAATGGTGATAAAAGAAATAAGAAAAGGGTAAACAATGTGCAGGGAAGTGATATGAACATATTTAAACATAAGAATGCATGCTGAAGTTGTCAAGACAACGTTTATATGTCATAAGACTCCTTATAATACACGAAAATGCATGAACATACATAGGGCACGTTAAGGTGAACATTTAAATATGAGATGAATATGTAAACATAAAAGAAAATGGCAAAAATACATAAACGGAGGCTATAATAATGATAAAGATGAAGCATGGCATATTTGCATATCTAAATAGCATTAAGGTATCAGGAGGGTCCTCAAGATCCTAAGACTACATAACTAAGCCAACAATAATGCATGAGAGTCCTATAATGGTCATGGCAACATAAAGGGCTCACTAAAATGGTATAGATGATAAAAACAAAAAATGCATGGAAAAAGGTAGAAAATATACCGAAAAAGCTTAAACTTCTTTTCTCGTCCTAAAGCAATGACTTTAAGCTCAATTTTTTCCATCCTTTTGCTATTATTTATTAAGAAAAGGATGAAAGGAAAAAGCTTTCTGGTAATATAGTGGTTGGTGGGGTATTTTGAGGGTGAAAGTGTGTGAAAGGTTGAGTTTTTGGAGGTTTTTTGGTGGTAGTTTTGGAGAGAAATGGGAATGGAAGAAGTTTGAAGGTGAAAGGTAATAAAACAATGTTTTTTGAGAGAGTTTTGAGGCTGAAGATTGTTGGAGATTTCTTGAGAATGGATAGAGCTTTTTGAGATTATTGGAGAGCTCCTTGGGAATAACTGAAAGTTTTCTTTTTTAGGGAGGGAATGGCTAGAGGGATTTTTTTCAGGTAACTGGAAGTCACTTTTATTCAATGCTCAACCATTGCTTTTAGAAGGCAAAGCAAAGGCATTTTTTTCTATCCTCCCTAAACCAAGTGACATCTCTAGCTACTATGATCAGCTGATTTTCTTCATATTTATTTTGCCATGTTAAGTAGGGAGGTAGAAAGGTTGTGATAGCTCACAGCTACAGATATGCTTGCCATGCCTTCTTGCAACCATATATTTTATGAAAGTGGCCCTTGTCATTGGCTATTTGGGCTCTTAAAATTGGTTTAAATTTGATCATAGGCCCCAAGTTGAGGTTTGTAATGTTTTATGATGATTTCTTACTTCAAGAAAACATGTTTGAATCAGACTTTTGAAGGCTAAAAATGGTTTTAACTGGGCAAAAATGCCTCGGTGTATCAATACAAAACATGTTGTATCGATACACAAGGCAAATTTTACCCATGAGTATTGATACAATGAGGTATGTATCAATACTAAAGGCAAAAAATTGTTTCCAGTCTCAAGGTTTAGAGGCCTGTATCAATACTTCATGGATTTGTAACAATACTCATGCTTGTGTATTGATATATTTTGCCAAAAATCATAACTTTAGCTACTGTCGAGGTTTGTATCAATACAAACATGCTAGGTATTGATGCCACACCTTAGATATCGATGCCAAACCCTTTTGTATCGATACTACATGGGAAAATTCATGTTTTTGGTGACTTAAAAGCCTCTATCCATATTTACACACCAATACAACTTGTACGTACCTGTGACTTCCTGATTTACCTTAACTTGGTCATAAATAGTGGGAAATTGATCCGTGTACTCATTTGAATGACTTCTGTGGCACCTGAAAAATGGCTTTTGATGCTTCACTTACATTTTTCTTTAATATGACCCATAGGCATTTTAGACTTTCCAAAAAAAATTTTCCTACCTAGCCCCACGTCATCTAATAGTGCTTGGCGACATGATATTCGGCAATCACCCCTCAGTTTTTATTTCTTAATTTCTAATTCTACATTTTTCAATAAAGTTTTGGATGCCGAAAGTTGGCCCGAATAAAATGAGGTGTTTACAACTGCCCTATTTAGCCATTGATAAGTATTAGGAACAGGGCAAAGAAAAATAGGCACTATTTTGTTTGTTAAGATGGTGGTTCTGTGTGCCTACAAAAAAAATAAAGAGCTACTTATTATTATGTTGAGATAGGCCGAATATATCTACATAAAAAAATTTCAATGAGTTTTATAGGGTTTAACCTTCTACTGAGTTTTTTTCTTTAACTCGAGACAGATACCACAACTTGTGTAGGCTTTGATGTAGATTAATGTGGTGCCACTAGCTTCTGTGGGCTTTGTGGTAGGTAATAAAAGGCGTCCAGCTCTTTATGGACTAAGGTAAATAAGTGCTACTAATTTGTGTAAGCTCTGTGGTAGTAAAAAAAGGCGTCCATCATGGACTAAGGTAAACAAGTGCCACCAGCTTGTTTGGACTTTATGGTAGGCAAGAAAAAACATCTAGCTCTTTGTGGACTAAGGTTAACAAGTGCCACTGGCTTGTGTGGGCTTGGTGCTAGGTAAAAAAAGGCATCTTGCTATTTAAGGACTGAAGAAAATAAGTTTAGATACCTCCCTTATATGATTTTCAATGAGCTCGTAAGGTTAAAGATACTTATTTGAGGCCTTTCGAGGGTTTTCAAAAGCTAAAAATTATACCTTAGGTTTCTTACCAATTTGACTTTTGTATATAGGAGTTGGTATCTGTAGGATGCTAGATGCTGCATAATGTATGGGGATGCAAGTGCTTGTCTAAATGATGCAAGGATAATGACTTTAAAAGCCTAATCTAGAGGTTGATTTTGGCCTTTTCTAGCTATTTTCTCTTTTACGAGTTTAATGAAGTGACTTTTTGCCCCAAGCTTTGTCAAATTTGCTTTGGATTTTTAGAAGCTTTGAATGTAAAGGCTGTCTATCGAAGGTATGAGAGGTTTGTGACTATAAAGGAATAGTCAAGTTTAGACGGCTCATGCATGGGAACTTTTGTTGCATTGAATTTGGTGAGTATGAAGGATTCCACTTTACTAATTATGATTCAATAGGTGTGTTTGGTGGTCTGGTTTGACTATTCTAAATAATGGTTAAGGATGATAGTTTGAAAAGAACCTGGGCCTCTTATCTTTAGGCTAGAGTTTACTGGAAAGAGGTTTTGAGCATATTTTCAAGGTCCCAAGACCAATTTGATTGTGGCCCTAAAAGTTTATTTTTAGTCGTTAGACATGAAACAAAAATTTCGACAAAGTTTTATCTTTTCAAGTATGTTAGGGAATCCTATTATCAGTTTTGTCTATTTATCAAGCATGATCAATTAAATGATAAACATGATGCAACATGAAATACAGGGTTACGAAAAAATTTTACGTTAAATCAAGTAATTGTATTTCCTTCAAGGAAAAGGGTACAAGCTATCACAGACTTCTGAGATTTTGAAAGATTTTAAAATACAAAAGAGATAAAAAAAGGTCTTCCTAGTTAATTGGCCCTTGATGCTGATGACATGAATCCTTCATTAAGTGCTTTTGGAGATTTCTCTTGAGCAATTAATCCTCATGGTGTTGGCCAAATTATAAAAAAATTCTTTATATTGCCCTATGGTGGGATGAAGGCCTCAAAGTTAGGTACTTTCCATTTTTCGAGTACTGGTATAGATGATATTTAGTAGGGTTGGTTAGTATAGAACATGTGGATTAGGTTATGATTTGGTGTATTGATCAGAGTTGTGAATGTGCGGGAAATTAGTTTTGGGCTGATGATGGTTTAGGCTTGACTTGGTTTAAATGAAGGGGTTTAGTCACTTAAGTCACTCTCTTGGGTTTTCAACTTAAGCTAATCCTTTTTTTTAGAGAATGAAAGGAGAAAGAGAAATAGGATACCGTGTCAGGGCTTTTATCCTAAAATATTTTCAAGCATAGTATTTTTTAACAGAATCAGAGTTTATAAGATTAGGTAGGTCACTACCGTCCATCTCGATTAAGATCAAGGCTTCTACAAAAAATACATGTTTCACCACATGAGATCTTTCCTAGTTTAGGGTCCATTTTCCTCGAGCATTGTTATGGATTGGGAAAATTCGTTTGAGCACCAAGTCACCTTCTCGGAACTGATAAGGACAGACCTTTTTGTCATGGGCTCTCATCATGCACTTTTGATACATCTGCTTATGATAGATGACTTTGATTTTTTTTCTCTTCGATGAGATTGAGCTACTCATATCGATTTTTAACCCATTTGGCCTCTTCAAGTTGCGATTCCATTAAAACTCTGAGTGAAGGAATCTCAACCTCAATAGGTAGGATAGCCTCTGTGCCATAGACCAAGGAAAATGGGTAACACCCATGGAAGTTCATACGGCTGTGTGATAAGTACGTAAAGCAAAAGGCAACTTTTCATGCCAATCATTGTACGTTTCAGCCATCTTTTCAATTATCTTCTTAAAATTCTTGTTGGCTACTTCAACTGCCCAATTCATTTTCAGACTGTATAGGACAGAGTTTTGATATTGAATCTTAAACTGAGAGTAGACTGCTTGCATTATTTTATTTTTTTAGGCTACATGCATTATCAGTAATGATTTGTTCGAGAAGACCATATCTACAAATGATATCCTGTTTTACAAATTTGCATATAATAGATCTATTGACATTGGCATAAGAATCTGCCTCTACCCATTTGGTAAAATAATCGATAGCAACTAAAATGAAGCAGTGTTTGTTAGAAGCTTTAGGGTAATTTGTCCAATCATGTCCATGCCTCATATAGAAAAAGGCCATGGAGCTGTCATAACATGTAGAGGTGTTGGTAGGACATGGATTTTGTCAGCGTAGATTTGGCTTTTGTGGCACTTTCTAGCATAGTCAACATAGTCTTTTTCAAAAGTCAACCAATAGTAGCCTGATTGCATGACTTGTTTGGCCATTCGATATCCATAAGCATGTGTTTTGCAAATTCCTTTGTGAACTTCTTCAAGTATTCTTTCACCTTCAAAGGCATCCATGTATCGAAGTAGCACCTGATCCCGCCCTTTCTTGTAAAAAATCCCACCATCCAAAATAAAAGCTCGCGGCTAAACGTTAGATGGTTTCCTTGTCAGTTTCGATGGCATCTTTGGGTATCGTTGATCTTGATGTACTAAAGATGTCATGATACCATGGCAAGCCATCCTTCTCTTTTTCAACATTATGATTGACTTTGAACATGGATGACAATGTGGCCAAGGCATCAGCAATTTGGTTTTTTTCTCAAGGTAGGTGTTGAAAACTAATATCATCAAACTTTTTCAAAGTTCAAAGATCAGATTACCGTAGTTGATCAATTAGCATCATGTATTTGCCATTCTTTTTTCAATTGGTAAATGCTAACGGCTAAATCTCCGAATGCTTGTAGCGTTTGAATGCCCCTTTCAATGGCTACTTGGAATCCCATGACATAGGCCTTATATATAGCCATATTGTTGGTGCAATCAAAATTCAACCTTGCAATAAAGGGGTAGTGGTTTCCATCAGGTGAGACAAGAATTGACCTAATTCCATGCCCCAATGCATTTGAAGCCCCATCGAAGTACATTTTCCAAGATGAATTACACTCGATAGTGTTCTCTACCTCATATATCCACATTAAATCTTCATGAAAATTGAAGTCTAAAGGCTGATAGCCATCTATTGCTTGGCATGCCAAGAAATCCATTATTGCACTACCCTTGATGGCTTTCTAATTTATGTACACAATATCATACTTGAAAAGTAGGGCTTGCCACCTAGCTAACCTCCTTAACAAGGCAGGAGCTTCGCACAAATATTTGATGGGATCGAGTTTAGCATTTAGCCACGTAGTGTGGTACAGCATGTATTATCTTAACCCCTGGGTCGTCCAAGCTAGAGCACAACATAGCTTCTCTACAAATGAATAATTATTTTCATATTTAGTGAACTTCTCACTCAAGTAGTAAATAGCTTGTTCCTTCTTACCTGACTTGTCCTGCTGACATAATACATAGCTTATCGACTTTTCGAACATTGATGGATACAGGATTAACGATTGATTGGGCCAGTGGCACAAGTACCGGAGGGTTCAAAAGGTAATGTTTGACCTTATCGAAAGCTTCTTGGCATCCTTCATTCCATTCTACAAGATTTTTTTGAAGCAGCTGAAAGATCAGATCACATTTATTTGTCAACTAAGATATGAACTGGGCTATGTAGTTTAACTTTCCCAAAAAGCTTCTTACGTTTTTTTGAGTTCAAGGTGGCGGTGAATTTTGGATGGCCTTGACTTTATCAGGATCAACTTTATTCTTTTTTTGCTCACAATAGAGCCCAATAATTTGTTAGATGTGATGCCAAATGTGCATTTGGCAGGATTCAACTTAAGTCATTGCGCAGTTGTTTGAAGAGTTTTCATAGGTTGATAGCATGTTCACTCTCTTTTGGTATTTAATGATCATATCATGCACGTAGACCTCTATTTCTTTGTGCATAAGGTCATGGAACAAAGTTACCATTGCCTTCTGATATGTTACCCTATGTTCTTAAGCCCAGAGGGCATCACTTTGAGCAAAAAGTGCTCTATATGGTTATAAAGGTAGTTTTTTTCCATATCTTCAACTGCCATTTTGATTTGGTTATAGCCCGAAAACCCATCCATGAAGGAAAATAGTGCATTTTTGGCAGTGTTGTTTATTAGGGCATCGATGTGAGGCAGAGGAAAATTATCGTTAGGACTATCTCGGTTTAAGTCCCTCTAGTCCATACACATTTGTACTTTACCATCCTTTTTTGGAATTGAGACTATATTAGTTACCCATTCATGATAGTTGTCTACCTTGAGAAAGCCTGCTTCAAATTGTTTCTTCACTTCTTTTTTGATCTTCAAAAACATTTCGGGCTTTATCCTTCTGAGCTTTTGTTTTATGGGCTTACATTTAGGTTTGAGGGGAAGCTTATGGACCACAATAGTGGTGTTGAATCTAGGCATGTCTTGGTATGACCAGGCAAACACCCCTCAATATTCTTGAAAGAGACTTATTAGTTTTGTTTTAGTTGATGGTTCTATAGAGGTTTCAATTTTAACTTCTTTTTGGTTTTCTTCTATTCCAAGGCTTATGGTTTCGATGGATTCCTCATGCGGTAATATATGATTTCCTTCCTGTTCAATGAATCTTAGTAGGTCTATAGGTATGGAGTTCTTTTCAAAATTCTCTTCAGACTTGACCTCACTGACACAGATTGGTTGTTCAAAATTGATTCTTGAAGTTTCAGTATGAAAATTCATGTCACCTTCATTAAAGTACTTAAAAATATGGAAAAAGAACAATATAGGTGGAAAAATATGTAGAAAAGGGTCTAAGAGTTGGCAAGAACTATGAATGCAAAGGATGAAATAAATAATGCTGAGTCATTTTCATTGATAACACTTGATAAAAGATACCCATACAAAGGATCCTATAATGCTTTCAAGCGGAAGCATGCAAGTTTAGTTCATAACATTACTTTAAAATAGACTTGAACAGTACAAGAACCACAGTTTTAGTCTAAACACTTAAAACAAATCCTAGAGGGCATAGACCAGTCTCTGGGCTTGTCACTGACATTTCTGACTTATCAATTGCATTGATAGAGAATTCTTCAAACACCTTATTTAGTATAAGCATAGCATTAGCGAAGCCAGTATTTATTTGTCCTTCTAGGAGAAAAGTTTCTCGAAGTGATGGAAATATCATTGGTTAATACACCATGTCTTATTCTGATAGATGGGCCATTTTTTTTTCACAATTCTTCTGAGCTTGTTTTCCTTTTTGCTGTGCACTAGGCTTGAATCCCAACCTTCATTTGTTGATCTGGTTAACAATTTTCAAGGCTTTGGCAATCCTTTAGAGGCATTTTTGAGTCCCTTTTTAGCCTAGGCATCCTTTCTGACAATTAACTTTAAACCCATTTGAGTGTTCTTTGATAGGCAAGGCTTAACCATTGGCAAGCCTTCCTTGACATAAGTTATGTTCTAAGGATTAGAAAGGATTCTGGGATATCTTTATCAGGTTCAACATAGAGGGCATCAGTTAAGGTAGCAGCAATGATATATTTTTCTCCTTTGATATGATAACTTTGTTCTCAATGATAAACTTTAATTTTTGGTGCAAAGACGATGGTACTGCCCTTGCAAAGTGAATCCAAGGCCTTCCCATCAAGTGGTTGTATGATGGAGCAATATCCATCATATGGAAATCAACCTCATAAGTATATGGGCCTATTTGGAGTGGAATGGTGATGTTTCCCACGTTTCTGCATGTTTCATCAAATGTTCTCACAATTGTATAAACTATTCTGGATATGAGTGCGTCAACGGGGAGTTTTTTCAAACATGACATGGGCATTACATTTAAAGTTGACTCGTTATCGATGAGCACTTTGGATAAAGTGGTGCCTTTACAGATATAGTGATGTGAAGTGCTTTGTAGGTTCCTCTTCCTCCGTGTGGGATTTTATCATTTCTAAAAGATATGTAATTATCGACAATGATATTGTTCACTAGGCAATCCAACTAACTTATACAGATGTCGAGAAGGACATAAGCCTCATTCAAAATCTTGAGGAGAGAATTCCTGTGAGCTTCCAAATTCAACAATAGTGATAACACAGATATCTTGGCGAATTGCTTGTTCAACCGATCAACGATACTATATTTGCTGTACTTAATGAGCAAAAGGAATTCCATTGGTTCTTTCTTATTCACTGGATCCTTGACAGCTACCAGATTTAAGTCTTTGGTCATAAACTTTGATGCTTGTAAAACAGGATTAGCATTTTCTTACTAAGTTTCACTTTTCAATGATGTTGTGATGTAATACCTGCCACTACGAGTCAAGTGGCTTACCCTTGAAATGTCAAAATTTACAACTTGCTGGCTTGATTCTCTAGTGATCAAGGTTTTGCTTTCATATTTCCAAGAAATCACTTTATTTTCCTTATAAAGGAAAGGGGATGAAAGTTTAATGATCATTTTTGGCGTAGGCTAAAAAAAGGGAGTTTTAACTCTTGGTCAATTATCGAACAAGATCAATGGCCTCCTAACCCTATAAGAAGGATTGCACCTTTCTTTTTCCATGGTGTTGACAGACAGCATTATATTTATAGACTCAGTATGCTATGTTCACTTTTCATCGTAGAATTCGATAATACCTTCATTCATCATCTTTTAAACCATAGTGCAAAACTTTTTATATGTTTGAAAAGTATGGCTGTGAACAATATGAAAATCATAAAAGTCATCAATTTTTTCCTTCATTTTTTCGATTGTGTTAAGCAATTTATCTTGCACTAGGATTTGCCAAACTAAGTTCATTAATGTTCTAACTTGCTGTATGTCTTCTACAACCTTGCAGTTCTCTTCAATAACAATTTTACTTAGATCTAACTCAGCACGAGTTTGAGATGAACTGGCTTTAGTGCTTGCTTTTGGTTGCTAACTAGCCTTTATTTTTTTTCCTTTGATTTTGCAAAATTTTTTTTCTACCTGATTCAATTTTTATGGCCTCATCGATCATCCCACAGAGTATGACTATATCTGTAAAGCTATTTGGGAAGCGTTTTGGTACCTTTTCATAGTCAGGATCTAACAATCATCTATTTATCTATCAATAAAGGGTGAATCTAGGTAGCCTTCTCCATCCATCTCGAAGTATACTACCTAAAACTTTCATTAGCTCTCTTTTCCTTGCCCATAAGAGACAAATAACTTAAGATCCAGTCATCAAGAGGCCTCTTCTCATCTATGGCATTAATAGATGGATCAACTTGTTCATCCCACTCCTCATAGAACTAAATCTCGGACTGGTCCATCATCCCTTGGACCATTTCTAAGAATGATAAGCAATGTTGCAAATCATGTCTTCGACCATAGTGGTAGCAAGATGTTTCAATGGTTTTATTCTTTGATTTTTATTATCTATTACTGTTCTAACTTTCATGAAAGCTTACCAGACCTTGCTTATTTGGGTTTTGACTTTAATGGTTTTTTTGACCCAATGACCTTTCCCATCGATTATCGCATTCACTCTTCGCTTGGCATGATTAGAGAGTGGATTGGCTCCAACATTTCATCAAGCCCATGTTTAACCTTGATCACTCTTTTTTTCTAGTAGATGCTTTACTTTTCTCTTAAACGAGGTGTAATTCTCAATGGAATGACCTTATGCTCCAACATGGTATTCAAGTAGGCATTGTCATTGTACCACTTGAGGTATGGTGGTGATCTTGGGTTTGTGAATACTAGGGCCACTAGTTGTCCTAACAATAAACGAGAGTAGATCTCCTTATATAAGCAGGGAAATGGCTTAAAGTGCTCCCTCTCTTGAGGTGCTTGTAGATTGCTTGGAGCTCTTGCATTGTTCATATTGCGAGGTGTGCACTTTGGGCTCGCATTTTGAATGGGATTTAGTGTAAAGCTCATTGCTGGAGCAAACCCAATAGCATGAACTGGTTGTGGTGCTGATGAGTAAGGGGTAAAACTTAGATTCAACATCTTTGGGAGGTATGCAGCCTGGGTCTGATATGGATTTTGATTGAATCTGGTATAACTTTCACTAATAGCATTCATCTTCTTCTCTTTATCCTTATTTATTGACTTCTTGACTGGTCTGGGTGATTCTCTAATGGATATCTTGCCACTTTTGATGGCATTCTCAATTATTTCACCTGATATAACCATATCGACAAAGTTTTTCGTGACATTTTGTTAATCGTTATTTCTTTTTTAGTTAGAGGGGGATAAACTTGAACTGCCTCCTCTCTCTATTTCTGAGCATATTGCCTAAAGCTCTCAAAAGAGTTTTTCTCCATGTCCATAAGAGAGAGGCAATTCGAGGCCAAATCAGACACGTGTTTATATTAATTAAGGAAAGCGTGAGCTAGATCTAACCATGAATGAATTCTTGCTGGGTTAAGCCTTATGTACCATCAAATCTACCCTAGTTAGAATATCCTGAAAGTAATGGATTAGTAGTTTCTCGTTTTCTTCATACCTAGCTATTTTTCAATAGTACACGTGAAGATGGGTAGTACAATCTATAGTTCCATTATATTTTTCAAAATCTGGCACTTTGAATTTAAGTGAGATGACGCGAT
>JAQSVH010090110.1:0-31860 GCA_029448705.1 Adansonia digitata | reverse complement strand
AAGTCGAGAATCTGTACTTTCTCGTTCTCATCACAACACCAAAGGATAGTCTCAATCAAGAAGACATTTCCAAGTCAAGAAAATATTTTAAGTCGTGCGCACTCATAGATCCGCAAGGATCCACCCCGAGGTACGTTGCGACAATGACATCATCAATTCTAAGGATATTCTAGATGGTATTTGTATAATATGTAAAATTATACCATAAAAATTAATTCAAAAGACTAAATCATAAAAATTAAAGATTATGTTTTTTAAGTAAAAATTTCGTATGATCAATCTAATGATAAAAACAATTTTTTATCTGTAAGAAAAAACATTAAAAATAGCAAACTCGTAAAATTTTACGAGAAAAACTTTTACCAAAAAAATTACTATATGTAAAAAGTTGAAAAACTCATAAAATAGATAAAATTTTTATAAACTGAATTAATATGAATTAAATAATAATATTTGAAGAATTTTAAAAATTATAAACTCAAAAAAATCCTACTAAAAAATTTACAAAGCAAAAAAATTTTATTCTTATTTTGAAAATAGAAAGAAAATGTAAAACTTATAAAATAAAATGAATTTTCAAAAACTAATTTAATGGTAATTAAATGTAAATATGTAAAGAATATTGAAGTTCAAAACTCGAGAAAATTTCACTGCCAAATTTTACAGATAAAAAGAAAGCTTGTATTTTAAAACTAAAAAATTTCAAAGAATGCATTAAACTTATATAATATAAATTAAATAAAAATATTATCTAAAATATTAATTTATAAAATGGTAAAGATGAAAATCTAAAATGCGAAATAATTTTACTAAGAAAAATTTCACGGCTGCGTTGTGAAAAATTCAAAATAAATTACTAAAATGAACAACTTGATACCTTATGGTATAAAATGCTAATATGAATTTTTCTTTGAATATTTCTTATTTTTTGGAATGCGTATTGACATAAATAGCACATAGGTATCGGTAAGAATATACGACGGTGAACTTCCCACTTTTAACAAAAAATTGTCAAAAAATTTTTAAAAATGGAAAATTTGATTGTGATAACATCTACGTAAATAGTTTTAAATATTAAAAATAGTTTTTCTTAAATATTCATTTTGTATATCCGAAGTTAGAGATCAAAATATGACTTTTTCTGTCACATGAACTTACAGCTATTTAAATTAGGACTAAAATGGTTTTAAAATGTCTTGTTCATTTGAAAAAGATCGTTCTCAATGAGAATGACCATTAAGTTCTCGATTTTGAATATTCAGGATTATTGAAAAAGAGAGCTAGTATACGAAATATGGAATCCAAGATGCTTTCCATGCCAATCTAATTTTCTTTCCTAAAGGCTCAACCAAAATCAAAATTCGCTATTGGTTACAAAACTGATAATGTTAAGGGTCATCCTTTAAGTCTTTAAAAATTGAGTGCAACATCATGTTATTGAAGTATTCAAAATGATTTCAAAAAAATATTATCCTTTTTCATAGAGAAATGCTTGCTAGTTCAAATGGCTTTGTTTGAAACGAAAAACAGTTTTCTTTCTCTATCCTTTCTCAAATATAGAAATTATTCCATTTGCAATCCCTTTGAGCCTGATAACTAAATGAACAAATTATATATTTATATATAATATATATGCTTGGTTGTTGATGTTATTATTTCTTTATATGAGACTGCACTCTTCTTGTTTCCTCTTATGTCAGGTCTGTTTGTTCCTATGTTTGATCCTGGATCATGTTTTGTAGCTATGCTTGCACTATCCATTGTGTTTAAGCCAAGATCTATGCTTGGTTATCATGTTAAAGATGTGCCTAACTAGTATTTAAGAATAGCCTTTCAATGTTCCTCCTTAAGGAAAAATTATGGGCTCCACGCATGGTGTTTTCACTACCATTGTTAGTATTTTGCTGTGTTGAACTCATTTAAATTGTTACTGGCTTGCAAATATGGAAAATGGTCTATCTTTAATGCATCATGGAGATGGAGCAAGCAACTTAATATACTCATCAAGAGAAGGCCTTAGATAGGAGTAATTTAGTGATCATATTCCTCCTTCACTTTTAAAGAGAAAGACCACTAGGCCTTAACTTGGTGTTGTAATTGCAGTCCGCTAATGCCCTAAGAGCAGATGTCGCTCCTCTCATGGCCTAATAGGTGACTTTTGCTTCAGTTGATACTATTAATGCACCACATGCTAAATATGGTGGGCTATATTCTTGTTGTCATAACATGCTTGGATATGAATCTTGACATATTGGAGCAGGAAAAATAAATCTCATTTGGAATAAGATTGGTTATTAGAGTGAATCGCTTGTCTAACTTTTCCATACAGCTATTATGAAATAACTAGGAAATTGGAGTTGCCATTGATCTTTCTATGCTAGGTGTGATCAAACACTTATTAAAGTCGATCCCTTTAAAGTTTTAGGAATTTGTTTTAAAAGGATTGATTATATTGTCTATGTTGAAAACCAAAGACAAAGTTAAGTTTCGGAGTTAGTTATGATGGGAAAGGAAATTTGTTTTAAAATAATTGATTTTTTTGTCTATGTTGAAAACCAAAAAAAAAGTGAGTTCAAAAGTCAGTTATAATAGGAAGGGAAATATTCCCAGATCAAATGTAGAATTAGAAGAAATTGCAATGAAATAGAAAAACTCTATTTTTCTAGTTATTTATGGAATCCACAATAAAATTAATTCAAAAGGCAAAAGAAATATTGGGAAACCCCAATGTTATAAAACCATAATAAAAGATGGGAAACTATTTTGTTTTTGAATAGGTATACTAGATTATACCCCTATAAGTAACCCTTAACTCATCAAAAAGATTTTTAGAGAAGAATGAGAGACAGCAGCAATGGAGCTACTAAATAAAATAGCTCATATAGAAATGGATTTTCCTAAAGAATAGATTTTTGAGTTGATTGAAAAAATTATTGAAAAGGAAGCTGAGGCTTTAACACCAGATGTGCTTCCAACTAGAATCCTGAGGACAAAGGAGCAATGAATTTAGGTAAAGTACTTGAAAGATGACAATTGCCCAAAAAAGACAAAAGGTCGTATCACTCCAGAGAGGATGCAGATCAATATGACAAAGCCTAATATCAACCAAAGATTGGTAAAAGTTACGACAAAGTCTTGTCAATGATACCATCAAAAAGTTGTAAAAGTTAGCAAAAATAAGTGAAGAAATAAATATAATAATAAATGAATTAATAATTGTATTTGAGAATGATAAAATATTTCTTTTTATCAAAGGGGATTGGAAATTGATGGAAGTTATTAGTAGAAAAATGGAGAAAGCCTTCCCTGCTGCACCACTTAATAAAAATTTCTATTAGTAGAAAATTGTTCATATAATCCCTCTTTCTTCCTTTGTAAGTTGGTATCAAAGCCTGGGAGTCTGTGTATAAGTTTAGGCTTTCTGTAGTAAAATCTTGTTGTTCTACAAGTTTTTCTATCTAATCTCTTTAGGTTTTATTTCTTTTATTGTTCATTATATATCTATGCTTGTGTTCATGTTAAGATAGCTTTAAAGCTTGGATAGCTATTATTTGCTAACATCCAAAGAAAATGTCTCAAGCATAGAATGTCTTAGGCACCAAGATGAGCAACACAAAAGAAATAGAATGTTTAGGGTTAGATAATGAAAATTATGAACATACTGTCACAACATGGCTCAAATATGAATCTTGACCAGCCTGACTTAAAATGGCAAGTATCCCTTCATTCCTATAAATCTATATATCATTATTTTCTTTTATTTGGGGCCAATATCATTATTATTATTCTTTATTTTTCATGTCTGGAGACTAAATTATCGAGATGAATCACTCACTTGACTTAGCTCTAAATAGTAATTATAAAATGACCATTTATTTTGGAGTCACCACCAACCTTATTTTGGCTAGTGAGATTGGTTACCTATTACAGTTTGATTTCAAGGGTTATGAAACCCTTAAAACCAAACTCCGAGGTCTGCAGTCATACTAAAGATCACTTGAAAGGGTCTAGGATTTGGTTACAATTACAAGTAAAGATCAACCTTCTCGTGATGCCCAATAATCGGTGCGTATTAATCATGTGTTAACGTAAATTTTGATTTTTATGCAATTTCAATATTCAATATTCAATTATAATTCCCATATATCCAAATTTTAATTTTATGAAACAATTTTTATTATTTCGGATGAAAAAAATTGGGTTTTAATGTTTTTAAAATTCAAAATATCTTCCATGCCCTCTTGAAGAACCAAAAGAACATGAAATCTTTTATCATTCTCTGTTGTATCCAATTGGAGTGGAATTGGAAAAAATCAAAATATCTTTTATACACTACTGCATAACCTATGGAATACAAAAGATTTTATTTTTCTAAAAATTGAAAAATATTGATTTTCATTTTGGAAAGGATATCTCATTACTAAAATAATCCATAGAACCCCTCTTATATGCTGGGTAAAAATTTCATGTACTATTTTACAATCAGAGACATTACCTTAATCTACAAAAATTCCAATTTTATTGATAATATTAAAAAATTATCCCAAGACTCGATTTAGATGAAAAGTACTAAACTCAACTCTAGGGATTCTACTTTGGTCAAAATGGCTAAAATGTCCCCTAAAGTACACCTCTGACTTAAAAGTATCTCAGTTACCCTAAAAGATGTGGTTTTAAAATAAATTAATAAAATACCCTAAAGAGTACCTTCGACGTATACATATCCTGATAACCTAATGGACATGAATATGATCATGAAATGATGAATCTATCCTAAATGTACACATGCGGCATAAAAGCATCCTGGTTATTATCTAGGACTAAATTTTAAGAAAATTACCAAAATACTTTTAGGGTATACGTTTGACTGTACATATCCCAATAACCTAAAAGATTAGATGGCATCATAAACAAATGAACCTACTCCTATTGTATACCTTCAACCTATAAGTATCTTGGTGATCACATAGGACTTAGTTTTAGAAAAATTTCTAGAATATCCCTAAGGTGTATCTTCATCCTATAAATATCTTAGTAACCTAGAGGACTCGAAAATAATATGAAATGACCATTATATCCTTCAAGAGTGACTTAAATATCAAGATCGACCTAAAATACAAAAATTGCTAATAGGTCCCTAAACTTTTTAAAATTGCATTTCGTACCCTAATGAAAGGCGAAAGAATACAAAAGGTTTTAATAATTTCTATACCCCTACAAAAGACCATAGAAATGTTAGAAATATTCTTGAAATGTCAAAAATATCATATTAACTCTAAAATGCAACGGTTTTCTAAATAGTCCCTGAAATTCTCTAACTTTACAATTTAGTCCTCATACAAAATAAAATCATAACTAAACACAAAATTCATCACAAAAAATTATTGATCATACCAATATTGACAATTTGAATTCGGCCAAACACCTATGGCCTTAGAACAAAAATTTTGTAATTTTGCAAATAAGCCCTTAAACTTTTTTAAATTACAAAATAGCCACAAAATGATGGGAAATGCATAAAACATATTCATAAATATTAGAAGAAATGTGAAGACACTTTCAATAGTATACAAAAGCAATTAGCCAAGCATGGATGGCCTTGAAACAATTTTTTTTTTGTATTTTGCATACTAGTCCTTAAACTTTGTAAAATCAAAAAATGGCTTTAAAATGATATAAAATACGTGATAAACATCCAAATATGTTAAACTAAGCATAAAAACATTTCCAAAGCTGCCTACATGGTTCAACCAAGCTTAGATGGTCATAGAAAAAATTTTTCACTTTTTACAATTTAGATCATATATTTTCTATAATTACAAAATAAGTTAAATAAAATAAAAACATCACAAAATCATCAAAATCAGATTCAACCAAGCTTAGATAAACCTTCTAAAGCCTTCAAAAATTTGGGAAAATTATTTATGCCCTTAAAAGTTTTAAACTTTACAAAATAGTCCTAAATATCAAGGAAAATCAAAAAAATAAATTGAATACAAGGCTATACATCATTCAGCTAGCATGATATTTCAACCAAGAACAATATTTTTCATTACGTATTTACATCAATATTAACATATCTAAATGTCATAATTTTTACCAAGCTAAATATGCAAAAAATCAACATAAATAATAAGTAAAGCAACATAAATGAATATGAAATATCAAGAAAAAGAACACACAAAAAATACATTCATGAAAATAACAATATTTCAACTAAAAATGAATGAAAGTAACAAAACAAAAAATTTTTGTACAAGAATTTACCTTCAAAACTTGAAAATCTAATGAATTTTTTTCTTTTCTCCCTTTTTCTTTTTTCTTTTTTCTTTCTAAGCCTAAAACCTGAAAATGAATAAAATAATCCCTATTTATAGTGGATGAAGGATGGCATGGGTGAAGGCTTCCAACAATTTCTACAAATTTCTTTTATTTCTTATTTCTTGTTTATTTGATTTGTTTTTATTAATTAAGTGATTTGATTTAAATTAATTAATTTTGTCATTTGGTGAATTGCATCAAGTATGACATCATCATTTCTAGAGATTTTTAGGTTATACTTGTATAATCTATAAAATTATAATGTAAAAATTAATTAAAAGGACTGGATTATAAAAAATTAAAAATTATGTATTTACAATAAAATTTTATATGATCAATTTAATTTAATATAATAATGAAAATAATTTTTATGTACAAGAAAAAATTAAAAATATCAAACTTGTAAAATTTGACAAGAAAAAACCTTAATAGGTAAAACTGTTATATTTAAAAAAAATGCAAAATTCATAAAATAAATTGAATTTTGAAAAACTGATTTAATGTGCATTAAAAAATAATATTTAAAGAATTTTAAAAATTATAAAACCAAAAAAATCCTTTCAACAAAATTTTATAGAGTTGAAAACTTCATATTTTAGAAACGAGAAAATTTCAAAAAAAAATGCAAAACATGTAAAATAGAATGAATTTTTTGAACTTGATTTAATATGATTTAAACAGTAATATTTAAAAGAATTTTGAAAACTATAAACTCAAAAAAGTCTTCTTGAAAAATTTTATGGAGTAAAAAACTTTGTAATTTGGAACCAAGAAAAATTTTAAAAAATGTAAAATGTATAAAACATATTGAATTTTGAAAAACTAATTTAATATGAATAAAAAAAGTTATATTTGAAAAATTTTTAAAATTATAAACTCAAAAAAATTTTACTGAAAAATTTACAAAGTAGAAAACTCCATATCTTGGAATTAGAAAAATTCTGAAACGTAAAACTTATAAAATATAATGCATTTTTGAAAAACTGATTTAATGGTGGTTAAATGAAAATATGTAAAAAATTTCATACTTTAAAACTCGAGAAGATCCCATAAAAAATTTTACAGATAAAAGTATACTTGTATTTTAAAATCAAGAAAAATTTAAAAGTATGTTCATATTTTAGAAAAATGACTTTTATCCATCATATTAATTAGAATATTAATTTATAAAAATAAAAATAATAAAGATGAAAATCTATAATCTAATGCTACTTTTATCGAAAAATTTAACGAGTATGACAGTCGCAGAACTGCAAAAAATTCAAAATTAATTACTAAAATAGACAACTTGATACCTTGCGGTCTAAAATGCCAATATAAAATTTTCCTTAAATATTTTTGATTTTTTGAAATGCATGTCGGCATAAATACCACATAGCTATCGGTAAAAATATATGGTAATCAACTTCCTAAGTTTAGCCAAAAATTTGAAAAATAAGAAATTTGACCATAATAACATCCATAGAATAAATTTTAAAATTTCACGAGTACAAAGTTAAAAGCTAATTATTTTACCTTGAAATTCATCTTTTTATTCGAGATTTGTATGCAACCTTGAAATGATGCTTTGTCACGTGCACTTGCGGTCATTTAGGCATAATTAAATAGACCTCGAAAATATCTAGTTCACCCAGAGAAATTCTACCCTTATCCAGTGACCGCCAAATCCTTGATCTTAGATATTTTTGAACTATCAGGGAATAGGCTTAGACAAAATTAGGTATTTACATATACTACACATATTTTAAAAAATAATACTAATATAAAAAATATTAGTAGTACTATTAATCCACCATATGCTAAATCCGGTGGCCAAAATTCTTGTTGTTTTAACATGCTTGGATACGAATCCTGGCATATTAGAGTAGGAAAAAATAAAATCTCATTAGGAATAAGACTGGTTGTCGGAGCGAATCGTTCCTCTAATTTTTTTCATACAACTATTATGAAATAACTAGTAAATTAGAGTTGCCACCGATGTTTTTGGGCTAGATTTGATTGCACACTTATTAAAACTCGTCCCTTTTAAAGTATTGAAATTGGTTTTGAAAGGATTGATTTTATTGTCTACATTGAAAACAACATAAAGAGTTGAGTTTAGGAGTCGATTATGATAGGGAAGGCAATTTGTTTTAAAAGAATTGATTTTAATGTCTAAATTGAAAACCAGAGAAAGAGTGACTTCGAGAGTCAGTTATGATATGGAAGGATTAACACCCTATAACACCTTAAAATCTACACCATTAAACCGAGATTGAGTTTCATAAATAACCTAGAATTTATGAATTTGAAATTTTTTGCACTCCCTAGAGTTCGATGGAACATAGAATTTTGTATATTGAAAACCGTTTTTGAGGTTTTATGTTTGAAAAGGATATTTTCAAATTAAAAGTAAATCCCAGTATCTTTTCCAGTAGAATGGTAAAAGAGTCAAAAAAAGATTTTAACCATAGAATATTGTCTAATTTTTTTTTAAACCAATAATCAGATTTCCATGAGTTCATTTACATCCTTTAGGATGTTAAAGTAAAAGAGATTAGTCACAACATATAGTCCATATAAGAATAATTTGCAGCATAAGCAAGAATAATAAAATGGGGTCAATTTGGACTGTATCTCATAAAAAGTCTTAATTATTTAAAGAAATAACCAAGTAATGGCTAGAGGCAAACTTATATCCAAATTATGGTTATGGTATTAGAGTTTTAAGGAAAACTAAACAAAGTTCAAAAAATGAAAGAGAAAAAAATTATTTCTAAAGATACTTAAAAAAAAGGGTTAAAAACAAAATAAGTGGGAATTACTTGGAAATTTATTAAGCACTAAAAAACAAGACATTTTTTAAAAGTTTCTGAGAAGAGGTGAGAAATGAAATAGAATAATGGGAATTTAAAATTCAAGCTTAAGTTGATTTTCTTTTGAAAAAAATGGGAATATTGGATGAGCCTTTAGTGGCTTATGACTTAACATTAGTAATAAGTTATAAATCACACATTTTATGAACTTTCTACTCTTAGTTTTTGTTATGTTTTCTATCTTTATTTTTGTTACTTATGTTTGTTTTTCAATTTCAAATTTATGTTGGAGAATGAATCACAAACATATCAATTAGGATGTTAATGAGGTTATAGTATCACAATAAAAAGATAAAAGAAGATATTGGAGTCAAAAAGATCAAAATTTATGGTAAAAGCTTGATTTTTGCATTCCAGGTAATGAGTAAATTCTCTTAGTCCAAGCATCAAGGTCAATCAAATCTATTGTGAAAGTGACGTCTAAATTTCCTACTTTGAATAGGATTATCCAACTTTACCTAGGTTTTTTTTCTAACCACTATAAATAGAGATTTAAACTTGGCATTCAAAGAGAGCAAGATTAGAATAAAAAAGAGGCTAAGAGCACAATGAGGAGAACTAGAAGGGAAAAAGAGGAGAGTAAGAAGAAAACTAAAGGGAAGAAAAAGAGATTACAATAGCCATATAATTAAGTTTTTTCTCTCTCCCTTTCTTTTTCTTTTTCTTTTTTTTTCTTTTGCTCTTGCTTATTTTTCATCTGTCTATTATTTAACATAGTAAACGTGTGTAACTAAATTCTTTTTGTGGTTAATGGTGACTTCAAAGCCCTAGGCATGACTTTGTAATTAATTCTTAGATATTATTTATCAATTATTTTTTGAAATTATGTTAGCTTTATTAGCTTTAAATTAATCTCAGTTTTAGTATAGTAAAAGTTTAAGCTTAATTAGCTTGTGTTTAAATATTTTTAACTCGTTATTTTTCCTTGAATGAATTTGAAAATATTTGGGAATATACTAAATTGTTCTTCCTTAACTTACTAAAAAATGTGTCCTTAATGCATACTTTAATGTAAAAACATTTTTAAAATAAGTTTTGAAGCCAAGAAAAGACTTCAAAAATTATTTTTATATGAATGTATTGATACCTCATATGCATGTGTCGATACATTGGTTAGTAATAGCAAAAATTGTTTCAAACCGTTAATTGTATCGATACAGCTAAGAAATATATTGATACCCTATGTATTGTATTGATGCAATCATTTTTGTATCGATAAATTTGTTTGAATTATCATATTTTGCATATTTTAAAAGTAATGTATCGATAACCACTTTAATGTATCGATACATAAACACGGGGAAGAATGAAAAAGTCTATTTATGAAGCATCTAATGGTTACATTAAATCCATAACAAATCCTAATGGTTATAAACCACTTCTAACTATAAAAGGCTTTTTTAACATTTTTATGAGCAAAAGAGATATTGCTACATGCCTTTGAACCAATCAGATTGGGACATGGGATACATGGTCAAATAACATTGTATTACAAAGCTTAAAGTAACATAGGTTTTCTTTCATGTTAGTGCTACGATTAACACTAATGCAAACATAAATTGGATGAAGCCTTTGAAACATAATGGCCTTGCAAAGTTAGTAAACCAATTACACTGATAAGATCCTTATGCATCAAAGTCATGTTTTTAAAAATGTTCTTGGTCATTGTAATGTCAAGACAGGGCATTGATAATGCACAAATACTAGTATATGCCAAGCTTCCATGCATCAGATTCATGCAACCCTTTAATCTCATGGAAGATAAAGTATATGAGTTATTTGGGTATATCATATGGGTGCTTGTTTTTTAGAAACAAGTTCACTAAATATGGCCTGATTAAGAACTCCATTTGGTATAAGTCACTCAAGTGTCTATGTAATATGTTTTCATGTGCTAGTCACGTATAATAGTCCTTTAACTTATAATACCCTATCATTTCGTATAACGAGTGTTATGTTTTGATTCCATCATAAGTATGTCAATAATAAATGAATACTTATAATAAAGAGATTTTTGCGTATAGCATGAATCATATGGCGGATGAATAAGTGATCCAGAGAGGATGCATCATTCAAAGTGACGTTAGTGGCATATCTTGAGTGTTCTTGACTATAGTTAATTGGACTGAAGTCTTTAGCCAAAGCACAATTGGTTATAAGGAATAGTTCCTTATAGATCCATGACCATTAACCATGAGTTGTAAGAACTAATATAGATATAGACACTACAGCATGCTTATCTTTTGTCTAGGATATATGGTGAAGGGACCATATTACATTGAAAGGTTGGTTATTAAAAGGTTTCTTTAAGGTCACACTAAATTCTTCAACATTGGGGTGGTCATTATGGATTGCTAGATCCCATTCTTAATTTATGAAAATGATTAATAAGATTATTTATGTTCATTGCCAACATGTTGGGAATCTAATGGGTTACATACATTAAGGCAGACCTATTAGATTAAATCTGGGATTTAATTAAGTACGACTTTATTAAATAAAAGGTAACTTGAATGGAAGACTTAATTGAAAAGTTTAATTATTTGAGACAAAATTAGATTTGTGAAATCTAGATTCTGTTGTCTAATTAAAAGATTAATAATAAGATTTTCTTATTAAAATAATGTCTAAATTAAGAAACAAAGTGCAAAGGTTGATAAACGTTAGTCTTAATTGAAATATGATTTCTGTGAGACTATGGATTTGATTGTGCATCAAATTTTTCTATCATATGTCTTAAACTAAATCCCTTAGAATACTATTTTAATATTTATTGTTTGATAATTAATGTTAAATAGCATTATAATTAAGTTAAAAATAGTTTTAACTGATTATAATAGTAAAATCCATAAAGATGTGTATATGAGCTAATTTGTATTTTTAATTTATTTATTTGTTTAATTTTTATAATCCTTTGATAATTATATTTATTAAATAAATAATGTTTATTTATTTAGGTAAATAAATAATTCAGTTAATTGGATTAAATTTATGGAAACACAAGACTAGCCTCAAACCCTGTATTACACTAATTATAAGGATTATGGTCCAAGCTTATTTGGCTGAATCCAATGGCCCAGTAAGAATGGATATTTCGACCAAGACATGGGAAGGAAAGGTTGGCCATAAAGTTTACTTGAAACTATTGTTGGTTAAATTAAAACAATGAAAACAAGGAAAAAAATTTACTTGATTTAGGAGTTTAGATTAAGTTAAAACTCTTCCATCCTAAGTCTAGCTAAGACTAGGATTAAGCTAGTATACAAAGACACTTTAGGATGGAAAAATCCAAGGTTTACTTTTGACCTAGATTGAGAGAAAAATATTTATAAGGGTTACTAAATAAAATCAAGGTTTTTATCTCTCTTTCCTCCACTTCTATTCTTGTTCTTATTTTTGTGCTAACCTTATCTAGGAATTATTTTGGGCTTTGTTTGGGAAAACAAGAAAAATATTATTTTTTTTAGTTAAATGTTTGTTGACTTTTTTGCTAGCACTAGAGGACCACTAGGCTTTAAAAAGGTTTTAACAGTCACTTATATGGATAACCGTTATAAGCAGGACATGTGTGCTATTTATGGTCTTTAAGAAACCCTATAGGAAACCTAGCTGATTTCTTTCAAGATTCTTGGGGTTGTTTTATTTTAGATTTTAACATCTAAATTAAAAATAACCTTCTGATCTATGGATATATGAATCATGATAGAGAATTTTTATGTTTACTATATATAAGTCCCTTCCTAAAGATCTATAGGGAAGTCTAGCTATTTTTTTATGTTTACTACTTTTGCTGCATTTATATTTATGTTTTGATGATTTTTAAAATCCAATACATGCATTAGGTCAGACTTCATCAAGAAAAAGTTCTCTTTATGAGACATTAAGAGAATGAGATTGTAGCTAAATCTTTCATCTTTCCAAGCTTCAAAATAGTTCAATCTTGTATAAAATTAATTCTTCCTATTATTCTTGTATTCACTGTAATTCTATATTTTGCATTATCTTTCTTAGGGCTTAAACTTGCAAACATTCAACCTTCTAGGAGTCTTTATTGTTTACGCTAAAATCCTTATGTTAAAAAGAGGTTGCAACCTTAGCCAGCAAAAGTAGAAAGGTTGTATCTTAGCCTTCAAAAGATAAGGGGAAGAGATTATTATCTAAGCCTTTAAAGGATAAAGTGTGTAACCTTTACACTTTGTCCTTGAAAAGTATCACTTTATGAACGTAAATTAGGAACTCTTTGGCAACTAGGCCCATGGGAGAAGACATAGGCAATGAGGGTAAATCTCTATAAGTTCATTATGTATGATTTTTTATACCTTCTCTTTACTTGAATTATTTATTTACTATCACTTATTCAAGATCTGAATTTATATTCTAAAGTTTTAAATTGTAAAAGAACTTTGAGAAACCAATTCACTTGCTATTGATTTCATTCACCATAAAGTCTAAAAACTAGTTTAAATATTTGGTTTTATTTTTGTAGGCTTAACAAGCTTAAGAAAAAACCAAAGAGAATACAAAGTGGTGATATGGAGTTAATGGGTTGAAAAGGAAGATCCATTGTAAGATTTTTCGTTTTTCAATGGTGAAAACTATTCTTATTGGAAAACAAGAATAAGTTTTTTTGGCCAAGCTCATGATTATCAAGTATAAGGGATAATCATGAAAGGTTCACTCATCCAACAAAGATGGTTGGAGATAAAAAAAGTTCCCAAGAAGGAAGAAAAATTATGGGAAAGAGATACCAAGATGGCTTAACACAATGTCAAGGCCATGCGTCCTCTCCTTTGTGCATTAAGGCCAAATAAGTATAATAGGGTATCTCAATGTGATAATGCTAAATAAATATAGGATAAATTGACAATCACACATGAAAAGACTAATCAAGTTAAGGAATTAAAGATATGTATGCTCACATTCGATTATAAGATGTTCAAGATGAAATCTAAGGAAAGCATCAATTAGATGTCTGATCGATTCACATATGTCATCAGTGGCCCAAAATATCTCAAGAAAATCTATCCAAACAAGGAGATAGTCAAAAATCCAAAGTCTTGGAAAGATAAAATGATCGTAATTAAAGAATTAAAAGACCTTAACTGTCTTGCTTTAGATGAACTTATAGGGTCTCCCTCATATATGAAATGAGGACAAACCATAGAAAAGAACAACAAAAAAAAGTTGGAGTTGCCTTGAAGTTATTCATCAATAAGAAAGAATAAAATGATGAAAAAGAACAAATTATCATATTTGCCAAGAGGTTTAAGAAATTCATGAAAATGGACAAGGGAAAGCATTTCAAAGAAGCAAGGTGGAAAAGGTAGAGTGCTATAATTGTGAAAAATTGGGCCGCATTAAATATGATTATCCATTATTAAATAAGGAAAAGGTCAAGAAGAAAGCAGTGGTAACGACTTAGACTGACAGTGATATTTCTAATGATGATGAATATGAAAATAATCAAACACCTAACCTTTGTTTCATGACTATTTGATGAGCCTAAGGTAACCTCAAACTCTTGTAATTCAAATTCCTTTACATTTGATGAATTGCAAGATGCATTTGATGATTCTGTAGTAGAGTTTGAAGAAATAAATTTTAATTGCAAGAAAATGATTTCAAGATTGAAAATTAAAAAGGATTTGTTGTTGAAATAAAAAATTGACTTGGAAAATCAAAATAAAGACTTGAAAATGATTTTAATTATTTTAAATTAAAAGTTGAGATTTTTGAAAAAGTTAGTTTTGAATTGAAAAAATAACTTGAAAGCTTGAAACGTGAAAATCAAATTGTTTTTCAAAAATATTTTTATTTAAATATGATTAAATGTGATCATTGCAAAATCATGGGGTAGAAACCTAATTCTATCAGGGCCTATTTGAAGCAAGCTGAGTTCGATCTAGGACTTTAGGTTAAATGCACCCCTTCTTTTTTCCTCGATCAATTTCTAACAAACCCAAAGCTAATTGGAAGGTGTAGACACCTAATTTTGTCCAGTCTCCTTTTTTCAGGTAGTCCAAAATATTTGAGACAAAGCACTTAGCAGCCACCAAGTGATGGTAGATTTCCTAATGAACATTTTCAAAACTTATTTAGTTATGCTTATATGATCGCAGGTGCACACAACAAAATTAGCCTCGTTTCAAGGGTTGAATAGAATAAATCTCATATGAAAAGATGAATATTGAGGTAAAATAATAAGCATTTTACCTTTATACTTGTCAAATTTTGAAATTTATTTCTGCAGATGTTATCATAGTTAAATTTCTCATTTTAAATTATTTTCAAGAATTTTTTGTAAAATTTAGGAAATTGATTGTAGTATATTTTTACAAATACTTGTGTGGTATTTATGTCAATACACACCAAAAAAAATTCAAGGAAAAATATATATTGGAATTTTTTACCATGAGGTATTTAGTTGACAATTTTGCCAATTATTTTTTAATTATTTTTGTATTTTGAGTATTTTATTCACAATTTTCTTTAGCAAAAACTTATTTAGGATCTTGAATTTTCATCTTTACCATATTTTAAATTAATATTTTGAATATTTAATTCATTTTATATAAATTTTAATTTATTTTTTAAAATTTTCCCTGATCTAAAATATGAGTTTCTTTTATCTGTAAAATTTATGGTGGAATTTTCTCAAGTTTTGAACTTCAAAATTCTTTAAATATTTTCATTTAACCATCGTTAAATTAGTTTTTCAAAATTCATTTTATTTTATGATTTTTGCATTTTTTTCAAATTTTTTTCTATTTATAAGATATAAAGTTTTCTACTTTGTAAAATTTTTTATAGGATTTTTTCAAGTTTATAATTTTTTAAATTCTTTAAATGTTAATTTTTAATTCATATTAAATCAATTTTTCAAAATTCATTTTATTTTATGAATTTTACATTTTTCCTTATTTTTTTTAATATAAGATATAAAGTTTTTTGCTCTGTAAATTTTTCCTATAGGATTTTTTCAAGTTTATAATTTTTAAAATTAAGTAAATATTATTATTTAATTCATATAAAACTAGTTTTTCATAATTCATTTTATTTTATACGTTTTACTTTTTAAATTTTTTTTATTTTTAAGATACAGAGTTTTCTATTTCGTAAATTTTTTAGGAGGATTTTTTTAAGTTTATAATTTTTAAAATTCTTCAAATATTACTGTTAAATTAAAATTAAATTAGTTTGTGAAAATTCAAATTATTTTATGAGTGTCGCATTTTTTTCATGTAACAATTTTTTTCAATAAGATTTTTCTTGTAAAATTTTACAAGTTTACAATTTTTAATGTTTTTTTCTTAAACATTAAAATTGATTGTTATTAGATTAAATTAAATTGATCATATGAAATTTTATTTCAAATACGTAATTTTTTAGTTTTTACAATTTATTCCTTCTAATTAATTTTTATGGTATAATTTTACATATTATATAAATATCTTCCAAAAATATCTAGAATTGATGATGTCATGGATGACTCAATCAATTAAAAGGCAAAAAAAATTGGTTGATATCAAATCAAAGTCAAAAAATAAAAAATAAAAAAAATCCTAGAATTTTCTAGGAACAATTCGGCCAAGGCTTTTTCTTGGAAGCCTTGGCCTACTTTTGTCCCCTATAAATAGGGGACAGTTTTCTTAATTTGAACTCTTTAGGTAGTGGATGGAAAATACGAAGAAAAAACATTAAAATACATGAATTTTCAAACTTTTCTAAGGCAAATTTTTGTTTTCTCTTCTTGTTTAAATCTTCCATTTAATAAGCCAAGTGAATACTTTTGCTTATGAATTTTGATTCATGTTGAAAGGCCAAGAATGATGGTTATGATAAAAGTTTTTAATTTTGCTATTTTAAGTTAATTTTTATTAGAAATATTTGATTTTCATTAAGATTATTCGTGTTTGTTGTGTTTGTTGATATATATTGCTATTTTTGTGTATATATGTTTATGTAATTTTTTTTAATATTTTTATGTTGATTTATATTGATTTATTCATTGTTTTTATGTTTCATCGAATTATGTAAGAGCTAATTTTGTGATGTTTTGATTTTATTTTGCTTATTTTGTAAATTTGGAAATCTTAGTGACGAAATTGCAAATTTGTAAAATTTTTTCTATGGCCACCCAAGTTAGGCCGATTGCTTGTAGCCATCTTTAATGTGTTTTTATGATTAGTTTTAACATATTCGAATGTGTTTTATGCATTTTATAATATTTTGAGGCCATTTTGTAATTTTAGAAAGTTCGAGGACTAATTTGCAAAAAATGTGAAAAATTCTTTATGGCCATAGATGTTTGGCTAAATCATTTTCATGATTGTTGGTGTGGTTTGAAGTGTTTGGTGCCTATTTATGATTTTCTATTATGTACAGACTAAATTGCAAAACAAAAAAATTTGTTCCAAGGCCATTCATGCTTTGTTGATTGCTTGTGGATACTAATAAAAGTGTTTTCATGTTTATTTTGATATGTATAAATAAGTTTTATGCATTTTCCATCATTTTATGGCTATTTTGTAATTTTAAAAAGTTTAAGGGCTTACTTCCAAAATTACAAATTTGTTGTTTTAAGGCCATGGTACTTAGCCGAATTTATTATATGATCTTTGTATGATTTCCATAATTTTTATAATGGATTTTGTGTTTAGTTATGATTTTATTTTGTATACATACTAAATTGCCAAGTTAAAAAATATTAGGGACCATTTAGAAAAACTTTGCATTTTAGAGTCAATGCATTTTTTATATTTTAAAAATATTTCCAACATTCCTAAGGTCTTTCGTAGAGGTGTAAAATTTTTTAAACCTTTTCATATTCTTTTGATTTTTTGTTAGGGTACAAAATGTAATTTTAAAAAATTAATAATTTTTCTATTTTAGGTCATTTTGATATTTAAATACCTATGAAAGGTATAATTGCCATTTCATGTCATTTTTGAGCCTTTAGGTTATCAGGATACTTATAGGTCGAAAGTACACCTTAAGGGTATTTTAGTAATTTTTGTAAAACCTTGTCCAATGCGATCACCAGGATACCTCTATGTCAAAGGTGTATAGTCGGAGTAGGTTCATTTATTTATGATGTCATTGAGCCCTTTAGGTTATTAGGATACTTATAGGTCGTGGTACAACCTAAGGGTATTTTAGTAATTTTCTTAAGTCAAGCCCTTTATGACCATCAAGATACTTAAATGTTAAAGGTGTGTAATAGGTATAGGTTCCTCTTTTTTATAGAGTGTCAAGTCCTTTAAGCTTACTAGGATACTTCTATGTTGAAGGTAGACCTTAGAGACATTTTAATAATTTACATTAGAACCAAGTCCTATGTGACCACCGAGATACTTAAGACATTGAAGATGTACAGTTGGAATAGGTTCATTTTTTTATAAAGTTTTAGAATCTCTATGGCACCGGGATAGTTGTATGTCGAAGGCACAATTTAGCAACATTTCATATTTTTTTTAGAACCGAGCCCTTTAAGGTCACCAGGATACTTTTGCATCAAAGGTGTACTTTAGGGGACATGTTGGTCATTAGAATCCCTATAGTCGAGTTTAGTACATTTTTTTCTACACTGAGTCCTAGGATGATTTCTAAATATTATTAATGAAATTAGAATTTTTGAAAATTAAGGCAATGTCTTTGATATTAAAACAGTACATGGAATTTCTCCCAGAATATGAGAGAGGTTTTATGAATTATTTTAATAATGAGATATCCTTTTAAAAAAAAAATAAAGATCGAGATTTTTTTCAAAATTTGAAAAAATAAAACCTTTTGTAATCTTTTAACCTTCTAGTGAGGTATAAAAGATATTTTAAAATTAAACCTTTTTCACTAGCTTTCTAACAAGGTACGAAAGAGAATAATAAAAGCTTTCGTGTTCTTTTGGTTGTCCGGAAGGGTGCGAAAAATATTTTAATTTTTAAAATATTAAAAACCTAATTTTCTTATTTGAAATAATAAATCTGTTTCAAAAATTTTATTTTTAATATATGGGAATTATAATTAAATATCAAATATTGAAATTGAATAAAATTTAAAATTTATGTTGACACATGATTAATAGGTATCAATTGCCGAGCATCACGAGAAGGTCGATCCTTACTTATGTTATAATGACTCCAACCCCTTTTATATTATATCTAATATTTTCGCAAACCTTAGAGTTTGATTTTATGGCTCTTGTAACCCTCGAAATTCAAATTTTGACATGTGACCAATCTTACATGGCCAAAATAGATTGTGGCGACTCTAGAAAAATGTTCGTTTTGTAATGGCTATTTAAAGCTAAGTCGAGTGAACAATTCAACTAGACAACTCAACGTCAGACATGAAAAATAAATAATAATGATATATGGCCCCTAAAATAAAAGAAAATAATGATACATAAATATATATATAGGAATAAGGGGTACACCTACTATTTTAAGTCGAGCTAGTCATGATTCGTATCCAAGCCATGTTGCGACAACTTGGCGACTCTGCTAAGGATAGTTTGAGAGTTAGGCCTAAAATTAATTACATGTTAAGTAAATTTTGATTAATTTAGTTTTAATCGATATTTAGTTATAATTCTTTGTATTTTCAAAGAAAAAATTTTATGTTTAATTTATATGGAAATTTTGCTATATGTTATTCATTTTTTACCATCCCTTTATGATTTCTTTGCAGCATTATTTTTGGAGGGAATTTAGGATGAGGTTTTTATTAGTTTTGAAAGTGTCGAGTCATAAAAGCTAAGTTTTTCCTCCGCACACATTGTGTAAATGTAGGGCATAGGTACCCAATATATTAGGCCGAGGCAAAGTGGCTCTGCCTTATGAGATGTTAGCCTTTGTCTAGGCTAGTGAAAAGCCTACCGAGTGTAAATTCCTATGCTTGCCCAAGGTGTCAATCTTTTTACAAGCATGGAAGATATTCCCACTCGAATTAAACCCTTTCCAACATAAACTCGCGATAGGTAAGGATTAAGGTACCTCGTCAATTCTTTTTGGACTTAGGGAGCAATTTGAGAACCTAGTTAAATGTCTAACCCAAATCTCATGTAATGAACTGTAAGCGCCTCACCTTGTTAGAGCCATACCCAATTCTAGACGGTGCCAAAATAGGTACATATGGGTAAATACCTATAACTTTTTTTCTTATAATTTGATTTTCTTGGTGTTAATAAGTGTACGTTGTGCTCCTATGATAAATCTTATTTTTATTTATTTATCGCATTAATTTTTTATTTTATGAGGGATTTTTCTTAATTTTTTGGCATGACATCCATATCTTATGGAAACTTGTAAATTCATTCATACATTTTTAAAATCTGCAAGGTTTACATTTTTATATGCTTATGCATTTGCAATTTCTATAAGATACTAAAATTCTTCCTTCTGTTTTGTTTCAACGATCGAATTATGGATGATCAAATGGAAGTAAGAACAACACGTTAAAATCTATTAGAGGAGTATATAAAAATAAAATCGGACAATAAAAGATACAGCTCGATGTACTGATAAATAAAGTTAAGAAATTGGAAGGAATAGTTAGAGAAATAAACTATGAAATCCAAGAGAAAGAACCAATTTTCAAATTAACATTTAAAGACTAGAAAGTTGGATCAAGTGTTTTACTAAACATGAGTGAAGCAAAAGCACCCAATTTTGGATCTACCTAGATCAGCTTGCCTTCCAATCCTTTTGATTTTTCTATTACTATTCCATCATCCCTCAGAGTTCACAGTGAGAAAAGATCATAAGGAAGTGAACTCGATTCGTTCCCATTTACTTAAAAAGAAATTTTCTTTGTTTTGCTTTAGGATTAGCCCATCATTCTTATATACAAGCCTCCCCCTAGACTCTTTGATCCCAAATGTTATGATATTAATGTCTGTTATGAATTCCATGTAGGACTACGGGGGCATTCTATAGAAGAATGCACAAGAGTTTAGAAAAAGTTTAAGATCTACTCAAAATTGTTGTATTATAGATTAAATTAAAGCCAAATGAGCCTATTAAATTCTCATTGTATTATGGGAAGTACTAGAATGCTAAGGAGCAATAAAGTAGTTATGGAGGCAATTTTGTGAACTACTCACTCAGTTTTGTAAATATAGGGTTTTAAAAAATGATGATTAGGATTTAGAAAAATCTCTTGCAAGTATTAATGTAATTAGGAAAATGAAGTACTTACAAAAGCAATCCTTTCTGATTATTTTTGAATCTTGTAAATATGGTTTTACATAATGGATAAATCAAAAATATCGGTTCATGAAATTATGGCATTAAGTTATGATTGAAATTCTTTAATAATTTCCAGGTTTGATATTTAATCAATTGTTTACCTTTTGATTCTGATGCATACCATTGAATATTATTTTGTACACTCATTCATTCATACATTTGTTTATTTATTCATTTTATCAATTTCTTCAAATTCATACAGAGATAATAATAATGATTAACGTTATTAAGATACAAATATATTCTCGTAGACTAATTTAAGTTATTTTTTTCCATTTGAAATGAGACAATATGGAATCACGAGATAGGGAAAAGAGACGTTACTCGACAATATGAGTGGAAACGGATCCAAAATAATGAAAAGAAATGGAAGCCACAAATACTCCAAGCCATTGAAGCAAGTAAGCAGAGAAAAGAAGCTATAGAGGAAAAGCATCCATAAAAGCAATGTTTTGACCAAAAAAGTTTACAAATAATCTTGTATCATACCAATACTTATGTTAAGGATTTAAGGAAATACAAGTTGAAAGGCAATACCCCAAAGTGCTCAATCTTTGGGAGCCAGTCTCGTAATATATATTTATATTGGCAAAGGGGTAACAAGTAGCATATATGGGATGAGAGACTAATTTCATTGATAAATGCCAATGAGTCATAGCCGATGGACGCTAGGACCATAGAAGTGTTAAGAAAATAAGGAAATCCATTTGGAATATATCCTTAACCCTTGTTTTTTATCATTCAATAGTTTCAACAAGATCCTCCTTGTATCCCATCATCTTTTACATAAATATTTGCTATCCAAAATTTTAAGAAGCAAGGGGACTTGGGAAAAAGTTTAGGCACTCACAAAAAGAAAAAAAAGAACATAAAAGTGCACCATGCCTCACCAATTTTCTATATTGAGCTTTTTTTCTTTACTTACTCAAAATTTGATGATCTCTATTATTCCAACAAAGCATGAAAACTTCCCTACCCATAATGGTATCATCCAAGCGTCAGGATGCAATATTTTTTATCTAAGTATTTCATCAAACAGTGTATGCTGTTCAATGTGAGGGTAATTTAGAGATTCAGCATGGTTGACTAGAGAATGATAGGCTACTGCAAATACTGATTTGAAATGCTTGGATGATTACTCCCTATGCCATGAGTTTTTGGATTCATCCTTTTTGCTAAAGAATCTAGCAAAAAGTCATATAGTGGTTGTATTCAGAACATGATTGAGATGACAAGAAATAACCATGCATTTTGTGGAATTTCCAACTTTGAGAACTTAGTGTTCAATATACCTCTTGATGTTCCACTAGTTGATTAACAATTTAGGCTTCAGGGATGTTAGTCTAATAAAAATTTGAAGTTTGTGAAGGCTTACTGAGGACTATTCATCTAATAGTCATCAATCATATGGCAATATGCCAAGCAAGTGCAATTTTTATCTTGAGTCTGCAACTCTGTATATTACTTTTTAAAAAATGTAAATTATGAAATGAATTTTGATTTTTAGATAATATGCATACTGTCATCGACCATGAATTTTGTTAGTAAGGATTTCCAGTATCTAGGATAATGAGAACATTTTGAAAAAAATTCTTTTGATAGATGATCACTGTTAGGCTGAACTCTCTCAAACAGGTTTTTCACTTCCACATATATGATTATCCTAAACATTAACTATAAACTTTTCACCACCAGAGACCTTCTACATTTAAATGTTTTTTTTTTATGGATTCTTTAAAGGTCTTACACTTAGGTTATGCTCGTAAAAGATAGAGATATCGATAGTTTGACATGTGTTAAAATAATGATAGTAATTCCAAGATCTCCCTCTTTTTGATAACTTTTTCTCATAATTTCCACAACATTCTTCCAAATCCTTATTTCAGGAAGAATAAGAGTAAAAATGAGCTGAAAACATATTTTTTTGAACAAAACCTTTTCAAACTAATTTTTGATGCATAAGATACGAGATCTGAGATCTTTTCCAAGCCAATTTGATTTTTTTCCTAAAGCCTTAACCAGTCATTGGTAGCTATAAAGCCAATAATGTTGAGGGACATTCCTTAAGCCTTTAAAAATTGTGTGCAACATCATATTATTGAAAAGCTTAAAATGATATAAAAAAAGACAACCTTTTTTCCTATGGAAATGCGTGCCAATTCAAATGGCTCTATTTGAAATGAAAATTAGCCTTCTTTCTCTATCCCTTTGCAAATATAGAAAATTATCTCTTTGCAGTCTCTTTTAAGCTGATAAATTTTTTTTTGAACCCTTATCAAGGATCACGCTGCACACTAAGGGGCAAATAAAGCAAACCTTCATATCAGAAAGGGCAAATTCCAATCTGAAGTTACAAGAAGACTAAGTCAAATGTCATAAGGCAAAATTTGAAGACTGAAGAAAGTTTAAATTTCAAGTTCAAATATTCAAAGTAAAAAATGAAAAAAGTTTAAATTTTAAGTTCAAATATTCCGAGTGAAGAATGAAGAAATTTCAAGTTCTTTCTTAATGAAGAATGAAGGAAAATGTGAAAAAAACAAATAAAGAAAAGCAAAGGAAGATGAAAAATAGAAAAGATAAAGAAATGAAGATTTGTTCATCTTGAAAGATAAGCTGGATTCAATCCTCCTGAAGTGAACTGATTCTTAATTCAATTATCCTTAAACATTTGATTTAGGCTAATTTATCCTTTTCTTTCTAAACCACGAACCATGGCTCGCGTTATGTACCTAACAAAGTCTATTTAGATCAAACATAGCCATCTGAGCTGTTGGGACAATCCTAGGAAGCTTTTTATAAATTCATCTTTTTGAATGATTTTTAGTCCTTAAGAATATGATAAGGCAATCAATTAAAAAATTAATTCTAGAGTGAAAACCTGAAAAAGGCAATCTCGAACAAGCTTAAAGGCTTTGGAATTGTTCTTTAACCAACAAAGATAGCCACTAATGGAAAAAAACCTTCTAATTCAGAAATCATCTCAAACCTTTGAAATTCATAACATTAATGAAAGGTTGAATCAAATGCCCTAAAATTGATTCCTTTCAAAATAAACTTTCAAAATTTTTGTGCCTAACCTTGGGAATGGATGCTTACCAAAGGCCTTTCAAATTAACCTTGTGAGAATTAGTCTTTGCTAGCACTAGTTTAACACCTGTCGGGCTATTGTATTTGAAGATTAAAAGGATGTTATAACTTGATCGTTTGCCTTTAAAAAAACTCTTATGAAATAGTCATCTACTTAAATTTGGTTTACATAAACCTTGACCTTATTATATCAATTTCCTTAAGATAAATTTTAGAAATGCCACCCTATTTGTCCCTTTAAATTCATTTTTATATTGCATCTAAAGATGTCTTGAATGGTGATCATCAATCATAAGAAAGCTTTAACATCATGATGACAATAGCATATCCATTATCCTTGATATTAGAAAATCCATGGTTGAAATGATTTTGAAATTTTTATAAATTTTGATCAAGTAAACTTTTTCCCAAGTCAGAATGAGAAGGGGATCTCATTGCATAAATCTTAGAATTTTGATGAATTATGATACTTTTCATCATTTTAATAGAAGTTTACGAATATGCCTTGAGCATATCTTTATCCATTTGTATAAATTATATCTTTGAATCAATGAACACTAATTTGATATTTGATGATTTTCAGGAAAGATTGAATGAAGCATTAAGAAATCTATCCTTTTTTCAAGCGATACTACAGTCAAATGGTGCTGAAGGCTTCAAAGACAAAGCTTTAATGGTGATATTCAAAACATTCAAAACTTTTTTCAAAGCTTTGTTAGTGACATTCAAAGCATTCAAAAGTTTTTATTTAGAAAATGTTTTCAAAGCTTCGATGATGATATTTGAAACATTCAGAAAAAGCTTTAATGGTGATATTTGAAGCATTCAAAAGAGTTTTCCAAGTCTTTGATTATGATATTTAAGGATAAGGTTTCGATGCCAAAAATTAGTATGAAAATGAATGCTTGATGTAACTGGTCGGAATAGTAGCCAGTTGATGCTAGTATTCACAACAAAAAGCCCAAAAGTATATGATGGTTATTGCCCTTCAAAATTGGCACCAAACCTAAAAGTAGTTAATGGTTATTGCCTGGCAATATCAGCACTACCGTGACACCAAGCCCAAGAGTAGCTAATGGTTATTGCCCTCTAAAATTGGCACTAGCTTGACACCAAGCCCAAGAGTAGCTGATGCTTATTGCATGATAAAGTTGGCACTAACTTAGCACCAAGCCTAACAGTTGATAGTTATGGCTTGATGAAATTGGCACTAAATTGAAACTAAGGCCAAGAGCTGATGATGGTTATTACCTTTTAAAATTAGCACCAAGCCCAAGAGTAGCTGATGGTTATTGCCTAGCAAAATTGGCACTAACTTGAAACCAAGCTCAAGAGTAGATGATGGTTATTGCCTTTTGAAATTGGCACCAAGCCCAAAAGTAGTTAATGGTTATTGCTTGATGAAATTGGCACTAACTTGACACTAAGTCCAAAAGCTCGTGATGGCTTTGGCCTAATTAAAATTGGCACTTAAGCGAAAAATTCACACAGTTAGTTATATATAGGAAAAATGATGCAGTCGATGTATGTGTATATATGTAAAAAAAATAACATTTTTAGAAAAGTTTTTGTGGCCTGAACAAAATTATGTCTATTTGGTTATTGCCTTATTCTTGATTCTTGGCAACAGCCAAAGAATGGTATCTATAGACACCTAATTTATTCAAGCCACTCTTTTTGATAGTCTAAAATATCCGAAAGAAAGCACTTGGCGGCCACCCATGATGGTAGATTTCCTAAAGCTAAAAAAAACATTTTCAAAACTTATTTAGTTGTGCTTAAATGACTACAGGTACACTTGACAAAATTAATTTCGTTTCAAGGGTCGTACAAAATAAATCTTAGATAAAAAATGAATATTGAGGTAAAATAATAAGCTTTTAACTTAATACTAGTAAAATTTTAAAATTTATTTTTAAAAATGTTTTCACGGTTAAAATTTTCATTTTTAGGAAATTTTCAAGAATATTTCATAAAATTTAGGAAAATGACTATCGTATATTTTTACCGATACTTGTGTGGTATTTATGTTAATACGCAGTCTAAAAAATTAGAAATATTCGAGGAAAAATTCATATTGGAATTTTTTACCACATGATATTAAGTTGGTAATTTTGCCAATTATTTTTGAATTTCTCACTACATCAAAAGTATTTTACTCACGAATTTTTTTGCAAAGATTTATTTCGAATCTTAGATTTTAGTCTTTACAATTTTATAAATTAATATTTGTAATATTTAATTCATTTTATACAAGTTTCAATGTATTTTTTTAAAATTTCTCTTTCTAAAATACGAGCTTTCATTTGTTTGTAAAATTTTTGTTTGAATTTTCTTGAGTTGTGAACTTCAAAATTCTTCAAATATTTCTACTTAACCACTATTAAATTAGTTTTTCAAAACTTATTTCATTTTATGAGCTTTACATTTTTTTTCAAAATTGTCTTGTTTATAAAATATAGAGTTTTCTACTTTGTAACCTTTTCTTGTAGGATTTTTTTTCGAGTTTATAATTTTGAAAAGTCTTCAAGCATTATTATTATTTAATTCATATTAAATCTTCAAGTATTATTATTATTTAATTCATATTAAATCATTTTTTTCAAATACATGTTATATTACAAGTTTCATTTTGTTTTTTTTTTTTAATTTTCCTATTTTCAAGATATGGAGTTTTCCATTCCATAAATTTTTTCGTGAGGATTTTTTTGAGTTTACAATTTTTAAAATTATTTAAATATTATTGTTAAATTCATATTAAATCAATTTGTGAAAATTAAATTATTTTATGAGTTTTGCATTTTTTTTCACGTAACAATTTTTTTGGTAAGGGTTTTTCTTGTCAAATTTTACGAGTTTGCAATTTTTATGCTTTTCTCTTGAACATTAAAATTGATTTTGTTATTAGATTAAATCAAATTGATCATATGAAATTTTATTTCAAATAAATAATTTTTTAATTTATACAATTTAATCATTCTAATTAATTTTTATGGTATAGTTTTACATACTATATAAATATCTTAAAAAAATCTAGAATTGATGATGTCATGGATGACATAATCCAAGAAAAAGGCAAAAATAATTAATTTAGATCAAATCAAAGTCAAAAAATCAAAAATAAAATAAATATTAAATAAAAAATAAAGAAAATCCTAGAATTTTTTAGGAATATTTAGCCAAGGCTTTTTCTTGGAAGCCTTGGCTGGCCTTCATCCCTTATAAATCAGGTGTGTTTTCTTATTTTTAGGTCTTTAGATGGTACAAAGAAAATACAAAGAAAAAACATTAAAATACATAAATTTTTGAGCTTTTCTAAGGTAAAATTTTTGTAAAATTCTTAATTTTTGATTATTTCTTGTTTGAATCTTCTTTTTGATGAGCCATATGAATACTTGTGCTCATGAATTTTCATTTATATTCAAAGGCTAAGTATGATGGCCATGATTAAAATTTTTAATTTTGTTGTTTAAGTTAATTTTTATTAGAAATAGTTTGATTTTCATTGAGATTATATATGTTTGTTGTGTTTATTGATAAATATATTATTATTTTCATGTATATATGTTTATGTAATTTTTCTTAATATTTTCATGTTGATTTATATTGATTTATTCATTATTTTTTTATGTTTTTTATGCTTATTCATGCTTTGTGAGAATTTTAACATGTATATATGTTAATGTTTATGAAAATATGTGATGAAAAAAATATTTTTGCTAAGACAAATATGCTGGCCGAATCATGTAGGAGTTGATTTTCTGATGTTTTGATTTTATTTTCCTTATTTTGTAGATATGTAAATCTTAAGGACTAAATTTTTTTCTATGGCCATCCAAGCTTGGCTGATTGCTTGTAGGCATCTTTAGAAATGTATTTGTACTTAGTTTAACATATTTTAATGTGTTTTATGCATTTTATACCATTTTAGGGCCAATTTATAATTTTAAAAATATTAAGGACTAATTTGCAAAAATATGAAAAAATTGCTTTGTGGCCATATGTGTTTGGCCGAATCATTTTCATGATTATTGTGTGTTTTTAGGATTTTTCATGCTGTATTTGGTGTTTATTTACAATTTTGTATTATGTAAGGATTAAATTTTTAAAAAAATTTGTTTCAAGCCCATCCATGCTTGGCTAATTGCTTATGGATTCTTGTGAAAGTGTTTTCATGTTTGTTTTGATATTTATGAATATGTTTTATGCATTTTCCATCATTTTGTGGTTATTTTGTAATTTTAAAAAGTTTAGGGTCTTATTACTATAATTACAAAGTTTATGTTCTAATACCATATGTACTAGGCCGAATTAATTATACAATCTTTAGTATGATTTCCATAATTGTTTATGATTAGTTTTGTGTTTAATTATGATTTTATTTTTTATAGGGACTAAATCGCAAAGTTAAAAAATTTTAGGGACCATTTAGAAGAACTTTGCATATTAGAGTTGATGTGATATCTTTGATATTTTAAACATATTTTGAACATTCTTATGGTTTTTCATAAAGGTGTAGAAATTATTAAAACTTTTTTATATTCTTTTGGTTCTTCGTTAAGTTATGAAATGCAATTTTCAAAATTAGCAATTTTGTATTTTAGTTTCTTTTTTATATTTAAATTACCCATGAAGGTTATAATTATCATTTCATGTAATTTTTGAGCCCTCTAGGTTACTGGGATGTTTATAGGTTGATGGTACACCTCGAGGGTATTTTAATAATTTCCTATGAATCTAGTCTTATGTGATGATCGAAAGACTTCTATGTCTATGGTGTACAATAAGAGTAGGTTCATTTATTTATGATGTTATCAAGCCCTTTAGGTTATCATGATACTTATAGGACAATGGTACACCCTAGGGTATTTTAATAATTTTCGTAGAACCCAGCCTTTTATGATCATCGAGATAACTATATGTTGAAGGTACATAATGGGGATAGGTTCATCTTTTTATTGAGTTGTCGAGTCCTTTACGCTTACTGAGATACTTCTACATCGAAAGTATATTTTAGAGACATTTTAGTAATTTATGTTGGAACCATGTCCATGTAACCATTGGGATACTTAAAAGTTGAAGGTGTACAGTAAGAATAGGTTTATTTGTTTACAAAGTTTTACAATCTTTAGGGTACCAAAATATTTATATGTCGAAAGGACATCTTAGTAACATTTCATATATTTATTTAAGAACCAAGTCCTTTAGGGCTACCAAGATACTTTTACATCAAAGGTGTACTTTAAGGAATATGTTGGTCATTAGAATCCTTAGAGTTGAATTTAGTACATTTTGTCTAAATCGAGTCTTAGGATAATTTCTATATATTATTCATAAAATTGGAAATTTTGCAAATTAAGGCAATGTTTCTGATGTTAAAATATGACATGAAATTTCTCCCAAAATTTGAAAGAGGTTCTATGGATTATTTTAATAATGAGATATCTTTTTTAAAAATAAAGATTAGGATTTTTTTGAATTTTGAAAAAATAAAATCTTTTGTATTCCTTTGGCCCTTCATTAGGATAGAAAAGATATTTTAATTTTTAAAACCTTTTGTTTTCACTAGCTCTCCAGCGGGGTACAAAACATAATGATAAAAACTCTTGTATTCTTCTAGTTTTTCTAAAGAGTGCAAAAAATATTTTGATTTTAAAAAATTAAAAACCTAATTTTCTTATCCAAAATAATAAATTTGTTTCATAAACTTTTATTTTTGATATATGGAAATTATAATTAAATATCGAATATTAAAATTGAATAAAAATCAACATTTATGCTAACACATAATTAATATAAATAGATTACCAGGCAACACGAAAAGGTTACAAAAAGGTTGATCCTTATATGTGATTGTAATCGACTCTTGGACCTTTTATATGATTTTTGGTATTTTCACAGACCTTGGAGCTTGTTTTTTTGGGTTTTGTTACCCTCAAAATGCGAACTCTGATAGGTGACCAATTTCACTGGCCGAAATATATTGTTTTCAACTCTAGAAAAATGGCAATTTTGTAATGATTATTTAAATTTAAGTCGATAAATCTCGACAACTCAATCCTTAGATACAAAAAATTAAAAATAATAATAATGATATATGGCCTCTAAAATAAAAAAAATAATGATGTGTTGATATATATATATAGATATAAGGGGTACATTTGGCCATTTTAATTTGGACTGGTTAGGATTCGTATTCGTGCCATGTTACGGCAGAAGGTTTGGAATGCTTGTGGGTTAAATTGATTGGAAACTCTTAAAAAGGTTAAAAACAAAATCTCATTTTCATCAAATTCAAGTAAATGTATTGATACATCATCGGGTTTTGATCATTTTAGGCTTAAAGGATGCTATTTTGTTATTACAGGGCCTTATTGTATTGATTTAGTTTCAAATATATCTATACAATATGCCTTGTATCGATATAATGTTAGTTTTTTCTAGGTTTTTCTTTTGGTTTTGAGAAGTAAATATATCGATACAAACACCAAATATATCAATACTACATGGCATTTTTTGCCATGAGCAAGCTTTTTCACCTAAGTTTTCTTATATTTTACCTTTGTAATGGCCTTGGATTACTTTATAATCTTGCAAGTGGTACTACCGATATCTTTACATTAAACAAGAGAACCACCCGTATAGCTTAAGCCATTAAATCTTGAATGAACTTTAAATAAGTGAAACTGATCCTTTATTCATGCATGGAAACTAAATGAAATTTAGTTTTTGGTTATTTTCTGACAATTTAAAGTTTAGTTTGGCTGAAATCTAGTGGGATGCTATTTTGAGTTAGAGATAAAAGTTACTTCTTACATAAACCAAGATATGACAATTTTGGAGGGGTTTTCTTTAACGGTATATAGCTCAGATTGTCCATTAAACTCAGCTAAAACCATACCCTAGTTAGAAAGATTTTAGCCTTTGATTAGATCACCTAAATGTTTAGATGGTTTGCTTGTAAGCAAGCTTAGGTGAGTTTTTAAGATGTTAATGGGCGTGTATGGGGATGAGTTGCAATTAGCTAATAAGAGTTTCAAAAACTCCTTGGACATTCATAATGAGAGGAGAAGCTAGTTTTCAATTCTGCTTAGGCAGTAATAAAAAGAAAGAGTAAAAAAGAATGGAAAAAGGAAAAAAATGAAAAAGACAGAGAAAAATGGATTGCTTCAAGTTTTTATTTAAGGTTATTTTTCTTTCATTCTAAGCCATGCTTAGGTTATGATTTGTGCTGAAGTGTAAAAACCATATTCATGGCCAAATCTTAAGCAATGATCATGGCCAAATCTTAAGCAATGATCTTTACATGCTTTTAGTTTTGTTTTATTTGATTATATTTGTTTAAAGTTTCT
>JAQSVH010089896.1:0-31876 GCA_029448705.1 Adansonia digitata | reverse complement strand
ACTTCATTTAGCACCTTTAGTAATGCATTTCGATGAATCTTTAAATTAAGAAGTAGAGATAGCACAGAAATCTTGCTTAATTTATCCATAATATAGTATTCACTGTGCTTGATGAACTTGAGAAATTTTATGGCTTCTCTTTCACTCACTGCTTCCTTAACTTTTTTGGGCTTAAAATTTTTTGTTTAGGCCTAAGTGGTACTAGTGCTTGTAGATGCATCAACCTTCTATTTATCTTGAGTTGGAGGAGCATAACACTTACCACTATGGGTTAGGTGACTAACTCTTGATAGTTCCATTGCAGCAGTTGAGGGAGTTAGTTCTCTGTTGATCACTACCTGATTCTTGTATTTCCATGGGACAACTTTGTTGCTCTTATACGAGAATGGTTTAGGTACTTCTACCACTAACTTTGGTGTAGGTATCGAAGAACTGACCTCAGAACTTGGCTAGCCATAAAGAATGAGGGTTCGATTTCTCCCATAAAATGGCTTCGTGGTTTTATCTCCTATCATGTTGATAGACTCAGTAGTAGGTGTGATCTCACGATAAAATTATATCCGACCTTCATTCATCATTCTTTGAACCATGGACCTAAACTCCCTGCATGTTTGTAGGGTATGACCTACAACTGTGTGGAAGTGATAGAAGTTGTTAGGTTTGTCTTCCAATTTTTTTGTTGCATTGAGCAACCCGACCTGAATCAATACTTACCAGACCAAGAACATTAGCATCCTTACATCCTCTATGCTTGCCTTTACTTCATGTTTGTTCTCAATGTCAATCACTTTTACAGCTGGCTTAGTGTAGTTTGGTAAAGGATTGGTGATAACATTTGGTCCTTGGTTTATCCTAAACTATAAGACTTTTGAGTTAATTAGATTTTGCACATTTTGTTTGAAAGATATGCAGTTCTCAATGTCATGCCCTGCTACCCCAGCATGGTATTCAGAGTGGGTGTTAGGGTTGTACTATTGCAGGATGATGGCTTCTTTTTTGGGACATAGATTAAAGCCACTAAATGATTTTAGAGCAAGGTCTAGTAGAGCTTTTTATATGTTATAGGGATAGGATCAAAATGTTGTCTTTGTTGATTTGCACCTGGATTGCCAGGTGCATTATTGGTTGCTCAATTGGTACTTTAGTGACCTTGTGCAAGGTAGCTTTGTGGTGGGTTAGATAGGATTGCAAATGATGGGTTGTAGGCTATGGTATTAATTGGCTGAGGGAGTATGATGATAGGGCGAGAATACAGCATGCTTGGGTAGCGAGGGTCAGGTATTTAATGTCATTTTGGCTGGGATAAGCTAGCATAACTTATGGCATTGGCCTCTCTTTCCTTTTTTTTACTGGCAATAGGTTTCTTGCTTAATCCAAATGTTTACCCGAATCACATTCTACCACTTTTAATGGCTGCATCAATCATTTCTCCAAAGAGGACTAGGTCAATGAATTTTTTGGTGGCATTTCCTATGAGCTTCTTGTAATAAGTAGCATGTAAGATATGGATGAAAGTGAGTGTCATCTTTTTTTCTATAAGGGGGCCGGACTAAGGCTGCTTCCTCTCTCCACATTTGGGTGTATTACTTAAAGCTTTAAGTGGATTTCTTCTTGAAATTCATCAAGGAAAGTTAATCCAGTGCCCAATCTAACATGTGCTAATATTGATTCAAAAAGGCCTTAGCCAAGTCAGCCTATGATTGTATTTTCACATTGTCTAGCTCAATATACCACCAAGCTATTGCCCTAATGAGGTTGTGCTGAAAGCAATGGATGATGAGCTTTTCATCTTTCTCGTACCTGACTATCTTTCATAGGTACATCAAACATGGATAAAAGGGTTGATGGTTCCATTAAATTTTTCAAATTCTTTCTACCATTTTTAGAATTAAGGTTTGTCTATCAATTGGGATAAATGTAGATTCACATAATGATCTCTTTTTTTTTTATGATTGGGTGCCATAACTCTTTCTTCCTATTGGGATAAATGAATTGATGCTTTGGTTTCATAAAAAGTACTTCACTTCTCACTATTGTTAGAATAAAAGTTTATCTATCAGTTAGGATAACCATGGATTCACATAATAATCTCTTTTCTTTTCATGATTAGGCACTACAAACTTATTCTTTTCATTGGTATAAATGATATTGATGCTTTGGTTTTATAAAAAAACCTTCTCTTCCCACCATTTTTTAAAATCAAAGTTCCTCTGTTAATTGGGATAAACACGATTTCATGTAATAATCTCCTTTTTTTTCATTGTTAGGAATCATAAACTTATTCTCTCATTGGTAGAAGGGACATTTAATGTTTTGGTTTCATAAGAAAAGCTTTTCTTCCAAACATTTTTCAGAATCAAAGTCCGTCTTAGGAAGAATATGGATTCACATAATAATGTCCTTCTTCTCAAGACTGGTTACCATAAGATTATTCTACTCATTAGGATAAACGTCATTAATGCTTTGGTTTCATAAGCAAAGCTTTTCTTTCTACCATTTTTAGAATTAAAATTTGTCTATCCATTGGGATAAATGCATATTCACATAATGATCTCCTTTCTTTTCTTGATTGGGCACCATAAACTCATTTTTCTCATCGGGATAAGTGAACTAATGCTTTGTTTTCATAAGAAAAACTTCTTTTCCCACCATTTTTAGAATAAAAGTTTATCTATCAATTGGGATAAATAAGGATTCATGCAATAATCGTTTTTTTTTCATGTTGAGGAACCATAAACTCATTTTCCTTATTAGGATAAATGATGTTGATGCTTTGGTTTCATAAGAAAAACTTTTCTTCTCGCCATTTTTTAAAATCATGTAGTAATCTCTTTTCTTTTCATCATTAGGAACCATAAACTTATTCTCCTCATTGGTATAAATGACATTCATGTTTTGGTTTCATAAGAAAAGATTTGTTTTCAACCATTTTTTAGAATCAAAGTTTGTCTGTCAATTAGGACGAGCATGGATTTATATAATAATCTCATTTATTTTCAAGATTGGTTACCATAAGCATATTCTACTCATTGGGATAAATGTCATTGATGCTTTGGTTTCATATTCTATTTTTTTTACTTTTTTTTTAGAATTAAAGTTCATCTATTATCATAGTGTATCCCAAGGTAGATCCTCACGGATCTATGGGTGCATACGACTTAAAATATTTTCGTGACTTGGAAATGTCTTCTTAACCAAGACTTTTCTTTTGCGATGTGATGAGAATGAGAATGTATGAATTCTTAACTTGTGATATAGTGAAGGGGACTATAAGATGAATCATACATCTTATTGGTTTCGGATGGCCATCATTAAATGGTCAATGCATGGAGTTGCCATTTATCATTTCAGGCTAGGCATGATTGGATGCCTATTGAAACCTATTTTTTGAGTTACGAAACTCAAAACATCAATCATGTGGTCTACATAGTGCAAAGATTCGTTGTTTGGGTTTGGGAGTTGGTTGCACATGATGAGCTATGAACCTCTTCGCGATGCCCAAAATCAATACCTTACTAGCTATGTCTTATCTGGGCTTTGATTCTTTCAATCTTAATTCATCATTATTTCAATATAACCCTCTTTTAATGCATGACTCTTATAGAAATACAAATCCAAGTTTTAATGAAAAAAATTTAATCTTATATATGCCCTGAAAAGATAGGGAATATAAAAACTTTCAATAAAATGACCTTTGGATTTTACTTTGAAAAATGAAATATTCCACTTTAGGCACTAGAGAGATACCCACATGGAATATTACCCTTAGCTTTACTTGAAATGATTGGAAAACATGAATGCAAATAATCATCACAAAGAAATCATGTTAGTAAGGCAATAAATAAAGTAACATAACATAGATCATTTAATGCAATGATAAAGAAAAAGGGTGGACTATTGGAATTATCTCGTAATTGGCATCGATTATCTAAGAATAATCGAATCAACAATTTTCGAGATGCGTCTAGGTTTCTTGATTAAATGAGGTTTGTTTGACATATTCATGGAAGTCCACGAAGGAAAAAATTTAATTGTAGTTAAAAAACAGAGTTAGAGTATCCCCTCGGAAAGATAGGGTTAGAGTATCCCCGTGGATGACAAATCATTTTCACAAAGGAAGATTTTTTAATCCCAAAAATTTTGAAAAGTAGGGTTGGAGTATTTACTCAGAAGGTCAGGGTTGGAGTATCACCGTGGATGACAAATCATTTTGACAAAGGAAGATTTTTCAATCTTGACAATTTTGGAAAGTTGGGTTAGAGTATCCTTTCAAAAGGTTGGGGTTGGAGTATCCCTAAAAGTGATACGTCTGACACTCTTTAGAGAAGTCAAGTTGGAAAGCTTAAATTGACAAAACTTTGTGATTTAGAAAATAAATGAGCGTTTTGATCACTTTTGGCAAAAGAAATTATTGTGAACGAGGATGGTAAAGATGTAAAGTATGTTTATGCCTTGATACAAGCTTGTGGGAAGTTAAAGTGTGCTCTCGAGTCTGATTGAGGTGATATAAAGACATTCGAATGTCTCGAGATAAAATTCGAGAAAACAACTCAATTTTGACCATAACCGAAAATAGGGGATACCCTCGCGCTATCCTATTTCCTAAATCAAGGCACGTCAAAATTTGAAAAATCATTCCAAACTTATTTAGTATTGGAAAATTACCAGTTATATCTCTGTGAAAAGGGAATTTCATGAAACTTTTAGGAAAAATGTTTGAAAAATTTGGAAAAATCATTCATTAGGCCTGAATGGCCCAACCAGAATACATGTTTGGATTCTAAAGGTTCTGGCAAGTTTAGATTTGAAAAATCATAACTCTCTCATCCAGAATGATCTGAGGGTGAATAAGACATTGTTTTAAAAATAATGTGACACATTTTGAGAGAAAAATATAAAAAAATTCATGAAAAATCATTTAGGAATTTTAAAGTGATTTTTCAATTTGTAACAGTTGTGTTGCCAGCAAAGGACAAAGCAAAGTAAGGGATATCTCTTTTTTTTTTATGTTTACGGGTCTAAACTCGAGTCATTAACATTTAATTGTCCATGCAAGAAGGGAAAGAGTGACATGAGCATCACAAACTCATTTGCATAGCCTCAGAATATTTTAGGACGATGAAATAGCCCATTGCTCATACCACTCAAGGTTTTGACTCAACAACAATGCACGAACATTTCGAGAATAAGTGCAAGGCCATTTTATTGGAAAATCAAAAGATTTAAGCTCATTTAACCAAGATTCCAGATCTAGAGAACTCAATTTTCCTTAAGATATTTTTTTTTTACTTTAAGAAAATGCTAACTCCATACTAATCCTCATTCGTTGAGGTTAACATGCTTGGCTTAGAGGGGTTTTGACAATCCGTTTTTGACAACCATTAAACATGCATTTTGACAAGGAGAAGCAATCAATATATAAGGGGATAGCACCTAACATGAATAAGGATGCTAGCTTTACCAATGGTTTAGATAAAAAAAAATCTTATGGATGCTAAAAATGAAAATAATTCATGAAAGCTAATGTGTAAATGTGCTTAAAATATGTTAAGCTAATGATTCATACATGGATTAAGGATAACAACATGCATGCTTATGGCATAAAATGCATGAACAAGAGATATCAAACAAATGAAGATGAAATAAGGCATTTTGTGCATCAAAGGGGCATTAAGGCATCCAAATCTTAAACTACAACAACCAAAAGCCATAATGTTGCATGATAATCCTAAGAGGGTGATGGAAACACGGAAAGCTCATTAAAATGACGAAGGTGCTGAAAAATAAAAAATAAAAGTGATAAAGTGAGAAATTATACCAACATAACTTTATTTTTTGGCTAAATAATTGGAGTAATAGAGATGGCTTAAATTTTCCTTTCTTTCTTGTTATTAATAAACAAGAAAAAGAGACAAATAATGAGGTTTTCATTCTAGTATGGTTGAGGGTGATTTTTAGAATATGTTGCGATTGAAAGTGAATGCTTTAGGGCTATTTTTAAGTACTGAGTGCAGAGCTATAGGATTTGGTTTTCTTAATGTGTGAATGTGTTTTGGAAGCTAAAAATGAGCTGGAATCTAACCTTTTTTAGCTTATATAGAAGTGGTCTATTTATACCAACAATTTAGAGCTAAATTGAAGGTTGCTAAATTGAAGGTGTTTTTGGCCATTTCTCAAGGGAGACAAAGTAATGTCAGCATGGTGGCTATAGAGTGGTTGCAGGGTGCAACTTGCTGTTAATGTGGTGCACATAGGGTGGTTGGTTCAAATGCTGAAATGATTTTCCAGCAAATAGGGTGGCTGATAGTGATATTGGTCCACAACTAGGGAGAAGTAGGGTGATCATGTGACATTGACCCCTTTGATCTAGTTTAGACTTTAAAAAAATGTTTTAATTAATTCAAAAGTCTAAATTCATAATTTGATATGGGTTTTGATCTTTCTTGATGCACAGAAATGAGTTAAAATCGAGTTTTGGATCAATGATGGACAAGTCAAAAATGCCCAAACTGTGAAAATGGCCTGAATGTATCGATACATTGTAGAATGTATCAATACATTTGGTCCAAAAACCTTGAATATATCGATACAATAAACATTGTATCGATACAATGATCATTGTATCGATACTATAAACCATTGTATTGATACTATGAACCATTACATCGATACATGTTGGCATGTATCAATACATTTCTTTACAGAATGCATGTTTTGGTCTTAGCATGGCCTAGTGTCGATCCATGAGGTCTTGAATCGATACATAAGCTCATTTATCGATACATTTACATGTTATATCGATACATATGGGGACATTTCAAATTTTTGGCATATTAGAGCATTGTATCGATACATAAGAACCATGTATCGATACAATCGAGAAAAAATATGAATTTCTCGCATATTTTATCCCTTGACACCTAGAACTATGTCCTTTGATGCCACCTTTTTGCATTTACCTTTGATATGATCCATAAGCCTTCTTAACCTCCTTTAAATACTTTTTTGCTAGATGACAACGATCATAGCCCCCTCTCACGTTCACGCTTTATATTGCTAAAAAAAGGCCAAAACAAAATAAGGTGTCTACAGCTACCCTCTTTGATCGTTACTGAGAATTGGGAATAAAGGAAAGATGATAGACACTATTTTGTTCAAGGTGGAATGACCTTTCCCGAACACGAAGGTGTTTAGTTTTCTAAGCTTTGACCCTCTTAGGCAGGTGCAGAGTCTTGTGGATTTTTTATATGGGTACCGCCAACTTGTATGGACTTTGACTTAAACTTAGGTGCCACTAGCTCATGTGGGCTTTGATTTGAATGCCGCTAGTTCGTGTGGGCTTTGACTCAAACTTGGGTGCCACCAGCTTATGTAGGCTTTGACTTAGGTGCTATCAGCTCGTGCGAGCTTTGACTTAGATTTAGGTGCCACTAGCTCGTGTAGGCTTTGACTCGAGTGCCGCCAACTTATGTGGGCTTTGACTTAGACTAGGTGCCACCAGCTTGTGTGGGCTTTGAAAGGATGCCACTGACTTGTGGGTTTTTAAGGGGTGCCACTGACTTATGGGTTTTTAAGGGGTGCCACTAACTTGTAAGCTTTAACTTAGGTGCCACCAGCTTGTGCAACCTTTAACTTAGACTAGGTGCCACCAACTTGTATGGGCTTTGACCTAGGTGCTGCCGACTTGTGTGGGCTTTGACTTAGACTTAGGTGCCACCAACTTGTGCAGGCTTTGACTCAGACTTAGGCGCTACCAGCTTGTGTAGGCTTTGACTCGGGTACCACCAGCTTGTGCAGGTTTTGACTTAGACCTGGATGCCACCAGCTCGTGTGGGCTTTAAAAAGGTGCCACTAACTTATGGGTTTTTAGAAAGAGTGCCACTGACTTCTGGGCTTTTAAAAGGATGCCACTCACTTACTGGCTTTGAAAAGGGTGCCACTGACTTGTGGGCGTTTGGAAAGGTACCACTAACTTGTGGGCTTTCAGAAAGGTGCCACTGACTTGTGGGCTTTGAAGGGGTGCCACAACTTATGGGCTTTTAGAGGGTGACACTGACTTATAGGCTTTAATTGGGTCCCACTGGCTTATGGGCTTTCAAAAGGGTGCCACTGACTTTTAGGCTTTGAAGGGGTGCTACTAACTTATGGGCTTTAAAAGGTTGCCACTAACTAGTGGGCTTTAAAAAAGGTGCCACTAACTTATGGGCTTTAAATGGGTGCCACTGACTTGTGGGCTTTGAAGAGGTTGGCCACAAAGTTTTTAATAAAACTTTAATACAAGCTTTTCTTAACAGAAGTTCATGACAAAATTTCCTGATGAAAAAGACTTCGGCACTAGTTCTTAACAAAATTCTTAACAAAGCTTTTAACGAATTTTCTCGGCAAAAGCTTTGATAATAGTTTTTAGATAATAATTTCTTGACACTAGCACTTTGACAGTAATTGCTTGATAAAAAGGGTTTCAACGTGAGGTGATAGAAGAAAAAGACCTTACCTGAATGACACTTGGTTTGCGAAGCTTACAGTTCTTGCCAGGAATTCTTTGGAGGTTTAGCAAACCTGGCTTGAAGTGATATTGTACAAATGATGTATGATGGTAATATGAGTGAGTGATGTGGAATGCTATCATGATTGCATGATGTGAAGTCTAATACAGGACATAGCTGTAGTTCTTCTTGTATGTCATTTAAATTCTCATAGGGATGGTGATTTGTCTTTGATGCAACTATAGATAAAAATTTTCCTAATCCCATTGGGGATTATAGGTTGTCCTGGCTCCACTGGGGATATGACCAAAAATCTATTCTTAAGAATTTAGATTGTTGCGTTTCCTAATTCAGGAGGCTTGATCATTTTCCTGACAAATGAAGGCATTGTCAATAATTTAGAAACTATTTGACTGATTAGGTTGATGTCTCTAGTTTCGATAGGATTCTGATAAAATGCATGGGTCGATTTTTGGTTAGCCTAAAATGGTTTTTCTTGAGATATGGTTTCTAAAAGCAAGAAAAGGTTTGGTGTCTGGTCATACAAAGCGGGTGTTTGGATGTGAAAAGTGCATGATCTTGATGATTGGGGTGTAAGCAGAGTTCCCTATGCTTTTTTTTCCTTTCGATGTAATGTCAAGATGTCTTGATGCGTATTTCAATTAATTATCAAATGTTATCAGCTAAAAGACAAGTGCAATGTGAATTTTACAGGGGTTAAAAGAAACAAGGAAATATTTATTCATGATAACAAAGGGACATAACTTGGTGTACTATTTGACAAATAAGTGATTTGGTAGCAAGAAGCATGATCTTTTGGGCAGAAGATGCCCTTGACAATCATGACATGGATGTTCTTTAGGTGCTTTTCGGAGTCTTTCTCGAACAAAAAATGAGCCTAGCATTAGCTGATCTTCGAAAGATCCCTAAGATTGCTTTGCATTGTCCTATGGGTGCTCTTGGCTCATGCCCAATCAAAATTAATCTTCTTAAATCGTTCTTGCAGATTTTCAACTGTAATCAGGTCAGTTGCCAAGATGCCTTTTTTGATTTTCATCTAAAGCCCTTTTTGTTTTTTATTTGTTTTTTTTTGTTTTGTTTTGTTTATTTTCTTTTTTTGTTGTTTTTTTTTTAAAGATGCCATTTTAGGTTTTTACCATCTACGTGTAATATTTCTTGACAGAATCTGAGTTGACTGGGTTGGGCATGACATTGCTGTCCATTTTTGACAAGATTAGGGCCTCTTCAGAGAAGGCTTGCTTCATGATATATGGTATTTCCCAATTAAGGGTCCATCTGCCCTATGCATCTTTGTGAATTAGGAGGATTTTCTTCAATAACAATTCACCTGGGTGAAATTATCATGGGTGCATTTTTTTGTCATAGGCTCGGATCATGCGTCTTTAATTAATTTGACCATGGCAGATGGCTTTCATGCATTTTTCCTCGATAAAGTTTAGTTGGTTGTAGCTGTTCTTTACCCATTCAACCTTTTTGGTTTCCATTAAGACTCTGAGAGAAATGATCTTAACTTCGATGTGCAAAACAGCTTTCATCCCATAGACAAGGGAGAATGAGGTAGCACTCATGGAAGTTTGAACTAAGGTCTAATAGGCATGAAGTGTAAAGGATAGCTTCTCATGCTTGTATTTGTAAGTCTTAGCCATTTTCTCAACTATTCTTTTGATGTTTTTGTTTACCGCCTTGACTGCCCTATTCATCTTTGGGCGATAAGGATAGAATTATGATGCTAGATCTTGAACTATAAGAGGTCTAGTGGTACAGAGCATTCTTCGAAACCTTCTTTAGAATCAACTTCACTAGTGCAAATTGATCGTTCAAAATTGATCTTCAAAGACCCATCAGACACATCCATGTCACTATCATTACGACACCTTAAAGGGTAAAGAAATAGGCATTGTAAAAAGCACACACACAACCCAAGGATTCGAATAAAAATAAAGAAAAAAGAGTAGTTGAGACAGAGAGATTGAAAAGTGATGTAGGCATAAAATATGGAATGATATATGCAAAAGTCATTTCATCAATAATGTTTGATAAAGTTGCCCCTTACATAGGACACCTACCTGCTTTTGGGCGAGGGCAGGTAGGTTGTCATTTCTTGACATTACATGAAAGGGACAAGAAAAGTTTAAGGGCTTCTATTATGACCCCATCATCAAAATCAAGTCTTAATGGAAGGACACAAATTCTATGGCTTGGTATCGATCATGTTTGTAGCTAGCTCAATATTGTTTGGAAAAGGATTGGTAACAATATTTAGTCCCTGGTTCATCCCGAATTGCAAGACTTTTGAGTTGATTAGATTTTGTACATTTTATTTGAAATACAAGCAGTTCTTAATGTCATGCCCCGCTATCCCAGCATGGTGTTCACAATGGGCATTAGGGTTGTACCATGGTGGGTTTGGTGACTTCTTTTCTGGGACATAGATTGGGGCCACCAAATGATTTTGGAGCAAGGTTTGATAGAGCACCTCATAGATCATAATGATGGGATCAAAATGTTGTCTTGGTTGATTTGCACCTCGATTGTTGGATGCATTCTTGGTTATTCGATTGGTACTTTAGTGAACTTGTGGAGAGTAGCTTTATGATGGATTGGATGGGATTGCAAAGGATGGCTTGTAGGTTGTAGCATAAATTGGCTGTGGGGATATTATTATAGGGTAAGAACTTGGCATTCTTGAGTAGTGAGGGTTAGGTGCTCGATGCTGTCTTGGCTGAGATGAGCCAGCATAATTTATGGCATTGTCCACTTCTTCCTTCTTCTTACTAGCAATGGGCTTCTTATTTGATCCAACTATTTCCCCAGCAAACATTCTACCACTCTTGATGGCGCCATCAATCATTTCTTTGGAGAGAACTAAGTCTGCAAATTTTTTGGTGGCATTTCGTATGGCTTTCTCATAATATGGAGCACATAGGGTATGAATGAAAGTGACTATCATCTCTTTTTCTGTAAGGGAAGGCTAGACTAGGGCTGCTTCTTCTCTCCATCTTTGGGCATGTTGCTTGAAACTTTCAATGGATCTTTTTTCGAAGTTAGCGCCCAATCCAACACATGCTGGTATTAATTTAGAAAAGCCTTAGCCAAGTCGGCCCATGACTAGATTTTGAAATTGCCTAGCTCAATATACCATCGAGTTGCTACCTCAATGAGGCTATGCTAGAAGTAATGGATGAGGAGCTTTTCAGCTTTCTCATACCTGGCCTTCTTTTGCAAGTACATTCAAGCATGGACAGAAAGATTAATGGTTCTTTTAAACTTTTCAAACTCTAGGACTTTAAACTTTAGGGGAATGACAAGGTTGGACACTAAAGTTAGCGATCGCGCGTGAAGAGCTCCAAACTTATCACTCCTCTGGATAGCTTGGAGGCATTTTTCCAATAGATGGAATTTATTCACTTCCTTTACAGTTATGGTGCACTTTTAACCTTCTATTTTCTCTAGTTCCTAATGGTCAGGTTATCGAATCTGTTGATGAGACTCTTGTGTTCACCCCTTAATTACAGGGAATAAATTAACCTACTGCAATAGGCTTTAGGTAGATGACTGCTAGAGCCTGAGCAGTAGGTGGAGTAGTGGGCCGTTGTTCTTGACTAGCTTTCCCTTAGGCGACTTCTGGATTATTGGCAAGGGGATTTTTTGCATTGGGAGGATCATTCCTTATTTCAGCAGTGCTACTTGCCCTTTTTCTTTCACAGAGGCTATCATTAGTTGCATAAGTTTCGCAATTTGAGCTTGCGTTTCACATTATTGACAAAGTATCTAGTCTTGTGATTCCTTAACCATTAGCTCAAATCGTTCAATATGAGCTTCGTGATCACTCTCCATGATTTGTTTACGGCATCACATGTTATAGCGATGCAGGATGTTAGGTTTCATTTTCCTGATTGGCCCCAGAGTCCCTTGCACTTTTATAGCCTAATTCTCATATTAGACTTTTATTTGAAAATGTATTTATTGATGAATGTTTACGATGCAATGATGAGTTAAGATAATGAATGATTGATGCAAGTGTAAAAAAGGTGAAAGTAAATATGCATAGTCATTGGAGACAATTAAACCTAGAACAGCTTCGTCGATAACATCTTTCATAGAGCCACACAAAGCTCCCTTACTGAACATCGAACCAAAATAATTGTCCCAAAATGATTACGGTCGTGATAATTATGATGAGATAATGCATGTGCCAGAACACAAACAAAGGGAAATGAGTTAGTGAAATGTACAAGAGACAAATGTAAGAAATTAATGAATTTGAGAACATCAGAGAAAAATATTCATAACATGTCTCAACTAAGGTGGTGAGACAAGAAATAGGCAGGGTATCAACATGCCAGGATGCAATTTACCCTTCATGAGGTGATGCAATATCTTATTTTGATGGAAAAAATAATTAACCAGTAGTAATATTTGTTCATCACCATTAGTGCGGATGCGCGTTAAGCTGTGACTCGAACAGTATAATGACTTACAGTATAGACATTGTGAATGATGGTTTTTTGTTCATCGTCACTTATTTACAAAGGTTAGCCATCGTTCAGGGGGCACGATGACATGCCTTAGTAAATGATAAAAATGCATATGCGGGTGACAATTGTATACTCATTGTCACCTACATAATTATGGTAATTAAGAGAAAAGGTTAGGAATGTTTCCCCAAGTGACCTTATTCTTTAGGTGTTCTAGCAGTATTCTGATATGTTTTAACATGGTTTAGCTCATAGGGCTTACTATATTAGGCTTAAGTTGATGCATAAATATATCCGAATTGCTCATGCATTCGGTAAGGACAGTCGAAGGACCCCGATCCTAGACCCATCATGGGCTTGGCAGAACGGGTTCAATCCGTTGGATGTATTTCCCTATGAAAATATGAAGAGTTACTCATGAAGGCAGATAGCTCACTTCTTCCTAATGATTGGGTTATAAACACGCCATGAAGTGTGGCAGGACACTAATGCACATGCAAGTGCATGGTGTATGATGGGGAAATGATCAAACATTTTTGTTTACTTCCATATTACCATTTTTATTAAACTGATGATTATTCAAAAATAAGACAATCTAGACAATCATGCCAAACAAAAGATTAGTTGACAAAATGAAAAAAAAAAGGTTATAGTTAAATAATGACCAAAGATTGAAAGAACCAAGAACCTTACAAGACATGACTAGTTATTGGCCTAACTCTCTACACTGTCCCTAGCGGAGTCACCAAGCTATCGCAATGTATCCTAGGGTGAATCCTCATGGATCTATGGGTGCATAAGACTTAAAATATTTTCCTAACTGGGAAATGTCTTGTTGACGGAGACTTTTCTTTTACAATGTGATGAGAACAAGAATGTACGAATTCTCGACTTATGATACGGTAAAGGGGACTATAAGATGAATCACTTATCTTATTGGTTTCAGATGACCATCATGAAATGGTCAACGCATTGAGTCACCACTATTGAAACCTATGTTTTGAGTTACAAAACTCAAAACATCGATCCCGTGGTCTACGTAGTGCAAAGATTCACCGTTTGGGTTCAAGATTTGGTTACGCATGATGAGGTACAAAACTCTTCGCGACACCCAAAATTGGTACCTTACTAGTTATGTCTTATCTTAATTTCGATTCTTACAATCTTAATTCATCATTATTTTGATACAACCTTCTTTTAATGTATAAATCTTATAGAAATACAAATCTAGGTTTTGATGAAAAATATTTAATCTCATACACACCTCGGATAGATGGGGAATATAAAAATTTTCGATAAAATGACCTCTAGATTTTACCTTCAAAAATGGAATATTCCACTTTAGGCACTGGAGAGATACCCAAGTGGAATATTATCCTTAGCTTTACTTAAAATGATTGGAAAACCTGAATGCAAATAATCGTCACAAAGAAATCATGTTAATAAGGCAATAAATGAAGTAACGTAACATGGATCATTTAATGCAATGATAAAGAAAAGGGATGGACTATAGAATTTATCTCATAATTAACATCGATTATCTGAGAACAATTGAATCAATAATTTTTGGGATGCACCTAGGTTTCCCGATTAAACAAGGTTTGTTTGACATATTCATGGAATTCTGAGACGGAGAAAAGTTTAATTGTAGTTAAAAGACAGGGTTAAAGTATCCCTTCAGGAAGATAGAGTTAGAGTATCCCCGTAGATGACAAATTATTTTGACAAAGAAAGATTTTTCAATCTCGACAATTTTGAAAAGTAGGGTTAGAGTATCCCCTCGAAAGATCGGGGTTGGAGTATCCTTAAAAGTGACACATCTGACATTCTTTAGAGAAGTCAAGTTGGAAAACTTAAATCGATAAAACTTTGCGATTTAGAAAATGAGTGAGCATTTTGATTACTTTTGGCACAAGAAATTATTGTGAACGAGGATGTTAAAAATGTAAAGTATGTTTGCGCCTTGATACGAGCTTATGGGAGTTCAAAGCATGTTTTTGAGTCTAATTAGGGTGACGTAGAGACATTCGAATATCTTGAGATGAAATTTGGGAAAACAACTTAATTTTGATCGTAATTGAAAATATGGGACAGCCTCACGCTATTCTGCTTCCCGAATTTATTCTAAATTAGTTTGAAGGATTTAGAGGGTGGACAAGATACCGCTAGAAATCTAACTCGATGAGGGTCAATCTAAAAATATTCCCAATATCCCAAATTGTCACTTTCTAGGGAAATAAATTTTCAAGTTTGAATTGATTTCGCTGCTGGTAGAGCATACAAGAATTAAGGCATGTCAAAATTTAAAAAATCTTTTCGGACACATTTGGCATTAAAAAATTACAAATGAAACCTTTTTAAAAATGGAATTTCATGATCTTTTAGGAAAAATGTTGAAAATTTTTGAAAAATCATTTACTGGGCCTGAATGGCCTGACTAGAATACGTGTTCGGATTCCAGAGGTTATAGATAGTTTAGATTTGAAAAATCATAACTCTCTCATCTGGAATGATCTAAGGGTGAATAAGACATCGTTTTAAAGATAATTCGACATGCTTTGAGTGAAAAGTATCAAAAAATTCATGAAAAATCATTTAGGACTTTTAAAGTGATTTTTCAATTTATAATAGTTGTGCTGCCAGCAAGGGACAAAGCAAAGTAAGGGATATCTCTCTTTTTTTTTGTCTACAAGTCCAAACTCGAGTTATTGACATTCAAATGCCCATGACTGAAGGGAAAGAGTAACAAGAGCATCACAAAACTCATTCGCATAGCCTTGGAGTATTTTGGGATAATGAAACAATCCGTTGCTCATACCACTCAACGTTTCAACTCAATAACAAGGCACGAACATTTTGGGAACGAGTGCAAGGCCATTTTTGTTGGAAAATCAAAAGTTTTGAGCTTGTTTAACCAAGATTCCAGATCTGGAAAACTCAATTTTCCCCAAGACCTTTTTAATTTTAAGGAAAATGCTAAGTCTATGCTAATCCTCATTGGTTGAGGTTAACATGCTTGGCTTGGGAAGGTTTTTAAAATCAGTTTTTGATAGCCACCAAACATGCATTTTGACAAGGAGAAGATAATAAACATCTAAGGGAATGGCACCTAACATGAATAGGGATGCTAACTTTACAAATGGTTTAGACAAAGAAAGTGTTATATACTATGACAAGAAAATGTTATGGATTCTAAAAATGATAATGATTCATGCAAGCTAATGTGTAAATGTGCTTCAAATATGTTAGGCCAATGATTCATACATGGATTAAGGATAACAATATGCATGGATATGGCATAAAAAGCATGAACAAGAGCTATCAGACTAATGAGGATAAAATGAGGCATTTTACACATCAAAAGGGCATTAAGGCATCCAAATCTTAAACTACCACAACCAAAAGCCACAATTATGCATGATAATCCTAAGAAAGTGATGGAAACATGGAGAGCTCACTAAAATGATGAAGGTGCTAAAAACAGAAAATGGTTGATAAAGTGAGAAGTTATACCTACAAAACTTCACTTTTTGGCCAAATAATTGGAGCAGTAGAGATAGCTTCAATTTTTCTCTCTTTCTTGTTGTTAATAAGCAAGAGAAAGAGAGAAACAGTGAGGTTTTCATTCTGGTATGGATGAGGGTGATTTTCATAATGTGTAGTTATTGAAAGTAAGTGTTTTAGGGCTGTTTTTGGGTGCTGAGTAAAGAGCTATAGGATTTGGTTTTCTTGATGTGTGAATTTGTTTTAGAAGCTAAAAATGAGCTGAAATCTAACCTTTTTTAGCTAAGATAGAAGTGGTCTATTTATACAAGCATTTTAGAGCCAAACTAGAGGTATTTCTGGCCATTTCTCAAGGAGGACAAAGTGATGTCAGCATGGTGGCTATAGAGTGGCTGTAGGGGGCAACTTGTTGCCAATGTGATGGACATAGGGTGGCTGGTTTAAATGCTGAAATGATTTTCCTGCAAATAGGGTGGCTGATGGTGATATTGGTCAACAACTAGGGAGGTGTAAGGTGATCATGTGACATTGACCTTTTTAATCTAATTTAGAATTCAAAAAATGTTTTGATTAATTCAAAAGTCCAAATTCATAATTTGATATGGGTTTTGATCTTTGTTGATGCAAAGAAATGAGTTAAAATCAAGTTTTGGATCAATGATAGACGAGTCAAAAATGCTTGAACCGCGAAAAATGGCTTGTATGTATCGATATATTGCAGAATGTATTGATAGATTTCGTCTAAAAACCTTGAATGTATTGATACAATGAACATTGTATCAATACTATTATATCGATATATGTTGATATGTATCAATACATTTCTTTATTAAATGCATGTTTTGGTCTTAGAATGGCCTAGTATCGATACAAGAGCTCTTAAATCGATGCATAAGCTCATGTATCGATACATTTACATGTTGTATCAATATATATAGAGATATTTCAAATTTTTGGAATGTTGGAGCATTGTATCGATACATGAAAACCATGTATCGACGTTCGAGAAGAAATATGAACTTTCTCATATATTTTATCCTCGAACACCTTGATCTACGTCCTTTGATGCCATATCTTTGTATTTACCTTTGATATGATCCATAAGCCTTCTTAACCTTCTCGAATTACTTTTTTGCTGGGCAACAACGATCATTGCCCCCACTTACGTCCGTGCTCCATATTACTAAAAAAACCTCAGATAAAATAAGTTGTCTATAGTTGCCCCTCTTTGATCGTTACTGAGAATCAGGAATAGGGCAAAGGTGAATAGACACTATTTTGTTCGAGAGGGAATAACACTCCCCAGAACATGAGGGTGTTAGGTTTTTTAAGCTTTGAACTTCTTAGGTAGGTGCAGAGTATCATGGATTTTTGATATGGATGCCACCAACTTATGCAAACTTTGACTTAAACCTGGGTGCCATTAGCTCCTGTAGGCTTTTATTGAAGTGCAGCCAGCTCATGCGAGCTTTGACTTAGATTTAGGTGTCACCAGATCATATGGGCTTTGACTCGGGTTTCGCCAACTTGTATGAGCTTTAACTTAGACTAGGTGCCACTAGCTTTTGTAGGCTTTGAAAGAGGTCCACCAACTTTTAGGTTTTTAAGGGGTGCCACGGACTTATGGGCTTTGACTCGAGTGCCACCAGCTCATGCGAGCCTTAACTTAGACTAGGTGCCACTAACTTATATAGGCTTTGACTTGGGTGCCACCAACTTGTGTAGGCTTTAACTCAGAATTAGGTGCCACTAGCTGTGTGGGCTTTAACTCAAGTGTTGCCAACTTGTGTAGGCTTTAACTTAGACTTAGGTGCCATTAGCTCGTATAGGCTTTGAAAAGGTGCCACTAATTGGTGGGCTTTTAGGAAGAGTGCCACTTAGTTATGGGCTTTAGACAGGGTGCTACTGACTTATGGGTTTGAAAAGGATGCCACTCACTTGTAGGCTTTTGGAAAGGTGCCATTGACTTATGGGCTTTTAAGAGGTGCTATTAACTTGTAGGCTTTTAAAGGGTGCCACTGACTTATGGACTTTAAAGGGGTGCCACTAACTTATGGACTTTGAAAAGGGTGCCACCAACTTATGGGCTTTAAAAGGTGCCACTAAATTATGGGCTTTGAAAATAGTCCCACTAACTTGTGGGCTTTGAAGAGGTGCCACTGACTTATGGGCTTCTAAGGAGTGCCACTTACTTATGGGCTTTAAAGGGTGCCACTACTTGTGGGCTTTGAAAAAGGTGCCACTACTTGTTGGCTTTAAAAAGGTGCTACTAACTTATGGGCTTTGAAGAAGTGCCACTAACTTATGGGCTTTAAAGTGGTGTCACTAACTTATGGGCTTTGAGAAGGTGGTGACAAAGTTTTCAATAAAACTTCTAATGCAGGCTTTTCTTAATAGAAGTTTATGACAAAATTTCTCGATGAAAAGGTTTCTGGCACTAGTTCTCAACAAAGCTTCTGACGAATGTTCTCAATAAAAGTTTTTTATGATAGTTTATAGACAACAATCTCTTGACACTAGAACTTTGATAGTAGTTGCTTAATAAAAAGGGCTTTGACATGAGGTGATGAAAAGAAAAGGACCTTACCTGAATGACACTTGGTTTGCGAAGCTTAGAGTTCTTACTAGGAATTCCTTGGAGGTTCAGCAAATCTGGCTTAAAGTGATATTGTAAAAATGATGTATGATGGTAATATGAGTGCATGATGTGGAATGCTATCATGATTGCATGATATGACATCTAATACGAGAGATAGTCGTAGTTCTCCTTGTATGTCATTCAGACTCTCATAGGGATGGCGATTTGTCTTTGATGCAACCATAGACAAAAATTTTCCTAATCTCCCTGAGGATTGTAGGTTGTCCTGGCTCTACTTGGGATATGACCAAAAATCTATTCTCAAGAATTTGGATTGTTGCGTTTCCCGATTTAGGAGGCTCAATTATTTTCTTAACAAATGGAAGGCATTGTCAACAATGTGGAAACTATTTGACTGATGTCGTTGGTTTCGATGGGATTTTGATAGAATACATAGGTTGATTTTTGGTTAGCCTAAAATGGTTTTTCTTAAGATGTGGCGTGTGAAAGCAAAAATTGGTTTGGTGTATGGTGATGCCAAGTGGGTGTTTGGACATGAAAAGTGCATGATCTTTGTGACTGGGGCTTAAACAAAGTTCCCTGTGCTATTCTTTTCCTTTCGATGTAATGTTAAGATGTCCTGATGCATATTTCAGTTGATTATCAAACCTTATCAGTTAAATGACAAGGGTAATGTGAATTGTACAGGGGTTAAAAGAAACAAGGCAATATTTATTCATGACAAGAAAAAGACATAACTTGGTATACTATTTGACAAATAAGCGATTCAGTGGTAAGAAGTATGATCTTTTGGGCAGAAGATGCCCCTGACAATCATGACATGGATGTTCAACTGTAGTCGGGTTGGCTGCCCAGATGCTTTTTTCATATTTTCATCTAAACCCCTTCTTGTTTTCTTTTTCTTTTTTTTTATTTTTCGTTTTATTTTTTTGTTGTTTTTTTCTCTTTTTTTTTGAAGGATGCCTTTTCAGGTTTTCACCCTCTACGTGTAATATTTCTTGATAGAATCTGAGTTGACTGGGTTAGGCAAGACATTGCCATCCATTTTTGACAAGATTAGGCCCTTTCGGAGAAAGCTTGCTTTATGACATACGGTCCTTCCCAATTGGGGGCCTACTTGCCTGTGCATCTTTGTGAATTGGAAGGATCATCTTTAATACCAATTCACCTAGATGAAATTATCATGGGTGCATTTCTTTGTCGTGGGCTCGGATCCTGCGTCTTTGATACATTTAACCATGGCAAATGGCTTTCATGCATTTTTCCTCAATGAGGTCTAGCTAATTGTATCTGTTCTTAACCCATTCAGCCTTTCCAAGTTTGGCTTCCATTAAGACTCTGATAGAAGGGATCTCGACTTTGATGGGCAATATAGCTTTCATCCCATAGATAAGGGAGAATGGAGTAGCGCTCATGGAAGTTTGAACTAAGGTTTGATAGGCATGAAGTGCAAAGGATAGCTTATCATGCTAGTCTTTGTAAATCTTAACCATTTTTTAACTATTCTTTTGCTGTTTTTGTTGGCCGTCGACTATTCCATTCATCTTTGAGTGATAAGGATAGAATTATGATGCTAGATCTTGAACTGTAAGAGGTCGGTGGTACAGAGCATTCTTCGAAACCTTCTTCAGAATCAACGTCACTAGTGTAAATCAATTGTTTAAATTGATCTTCAAAGACCCATAAGTATATCCATGTCACTATCATTAGGACACCTGAAAAGGTAAAGAAATAGGCATTGTAAGGCATATACATAACTTGGGGATTCGGATAAAAATAAAGGCAAAATAGTAATTGAGATAGAGAGATTGAAAAGTGATGTAGGCATACAATATGGAATGATATATGCCAAAGTCATTTCATCGATAATGTTTGATAAAGATGCCCCTTACCTAGGACACCTACTTGCTTTTGGGTGAGGGCAGGTAGGTTTTCATTTCTTGACATTACATAAAAGGGACAAGAAAAGTGCAGGGGCTTCCATCATAACCCCATCATCAAAATTAGGTCCTAATGGAAGGACACAAATTCTATGGCTTAGTATCGATCATGTTTGTAGCTGGTTCAGTATAGTTTGGTAAAAGATTGGCAGCAACATTTGGTCTCTGGTTCATCCTAAACTGCAAGACTTTTAAGTTAATTAGATTTTGCACATTTCATTTGAAATACATGTAGCTCTCAATGTTGTGCCCTACACCCCAACACGGTATTCACAGTGGGCATTAGGGTTGTACCATGGTAGGTTTGGTGGCTTCTTTTCTGGGACATAGATTAGGGCCACCAATGATTTTAGAGTAAGGTTTGGTAGAGCTCCTTATAGGTCATGGGAATAGGATCAAAATATTGTCTTGGTTTATTTACACTTCAATTGCTAGGTGCATTATTGGTTGTTCGATTGGTACTTTGGTGAACTTATAGAGGGTAGCTTTGTAGTGGATTGGATGGGATTGCAAAGGATGGGTTGTAGGTTGTAGCATAAATTGGCTATAGGGATATTGTGATTGGGTAAGAACATGGCATTCTTGAGTAACGAGGGTTAGGTGCTTGATGCTATCTTACCCTAGATGAGCTAGCATAATTTATGGCATTAGCCTCTTCTTCCTTCTTTTTAACGGCAATAGGCTTTTTACTCGATCTAGATATTTCCCTAACAGACATTCTACCACTTTTGATGGTGGCATCGATCATTTCTCAAGAGAGAACTAAGTCTGCAAATTTCTTGGTGGCATTTCCTACAAGCTTCTCGTAGTAAGGAGCACATAAGGTATGAATAAAAGTGACTGTCACCACTTTCTCTATAAGGGGAGGCTGGACTAGGGCTATTTCTTCTCTCCACCTTTAGGCGCATTGCCTAAAACTTTCAGTAGATCTTTTCTCGAAATTCATCAGGGAAAATCGATCTGGCACCCAATCCGATACATGTTGGTATTAATTTAGAAAGGCCCTAGCCAAGTCAGCCCATGCTTGGATTTTGACATTGTCTAGCTTGATATACCAATGAGCTGTTGCCGCAGTGAGGCTATGCTAGAAGAAATGGATAAGAAGCTTTTCATCATCGCCCCCTCTCACGTTCGTGCTCTATATTGCTAAAAAAAGGCTTGGACAAAATAAGCTGTCTCCATCTATCAATTGGGATAAATGCAGATTCACATAATAATCTCCTTTCTTTTCATGATTGGGCACCATAAACTCCTTCTCATCCAGATAAATTAATTAATGCTTTGGTTTCATAAGAAAAACTTCACATCCCACCATTTTTAGAATAAAAGTTCTTCTATCAATTAGGATAAACAAGGATTCACATAATAATCTAATTTTTTTCATGATTAGGCACTACAAACTCATTCTTCACTTTGGGATAAATGATATTCATATTTTGGTTTCATAAGAAAAACTTCTCTTTCCGCCATTTTTTAGAATCAAAGTTCATTTGTTAATTGGGATAAACACTATTTCATGTAATAATCTCCTTTCTTTTCATTGTTAGGAACCATAAACTCTTTCTCCCCATTGGTATAAAGGACATTAATGTTTTGGTTTCATAAAAAAAGCTTTTTTTCCAACCATTTTTTAGAATCAAAGTCCGTCTGTCAATTAGGACGAAGATGGATTCATACAATAATCTCCTTTCTTTTTAAGATTGGTTACCATAAGCTCGTTCTACTTATTGGGATAGATGTCATTGATGCTTTGGTTTAATAAGAAAAGATTCACATAATGATCTCCCTTCTTTTCTTGATTGGGTGGCATAAACTCACTCTTCTTTTTGGGATAAATGAACTGATGCTTTGGTTTACAAAAAAAAAATTCTCTTCCCACCATTTTTTGAATAAAAGCTTATCTATCAATTGGGATAAATAGGGATTCATATAATAATCTCTTTTATTTTCATGTTGAAGAACCATAAACTCATTCTCCTCATTAGGATAAATGATATTGATGCTTTGGCTTCATAAGCAAAACTTCTCTTTCCATAATTTTTTAGAATCAAAGTTCATCTGTCAATTGGGATAAACACTATTTCACGTAATAATCTCATTTCTTTTCATTATTAAGAACCATAAACTCATTCTCCTCATTGGTATAAATAACATTTATGTTTTGGTTACATAAGAAAAGCTTTGTTTCCAACCATTTTTTAGAATCAAAGTTCGTCTGTCAATTAGGACGAACATGGATTCACATTATAATCTCTTTTCTTTTCAAGATTGGTTACCATAAATGCGTTCTACTCATTGGAATAAATGTCATTAATGCTTTAGTTTCTTAAGAAAAGCTTTTTTTTTCTATCATTTTTAGGTTTAAAGTTCATCTATCAATTGGGATAAATGCAGATTCACATAATAATCTCTATTCTTTTCATGATTAGGTGCCATAAACTCATTCTCCTTATTCGGATAAATGAATTAATGTTTTGGTTTCATAATAAAAGCTTTACTTCCCATCATTTTTTAAAATCAAATTTTGTCTATCAATTAGGATAAAAACTTATTCATGTAATAATCTCCTTTCTTTTCCTGATGGGGAACCATAAACACATTCTCCTCATTGGGATAAATGACATTGATGCTTTGGTTTTGTAAGAAAAACTTGATTTCCCACTATATTTTAGAATCAAATTTCATCTGTCAATTAGGATAAACAGCGATTCATGTAATAGTCTCCTTTATTTTCATGATTGGGCACCATAAGCTTATTCTACTTTTTAGGACAAATGACTTTGATGCTTTGGTCTTATAAAAAATGCTTTTCTTTTCGCCATTTTTAGAGTTAATGCTCATCTGTTAATTGGGTAAACATGGATTCACATAATAATCTCCTTTCTTTTTATGTTTAGGCTCCATAAACACCTTCTCTTCATTGGGATAAATGATATTGATGCTCTAGTTTTAAAAGAAAAGCTTCTTTTCCTACCATTTTTTACAATCAAAGTTCATCCAGTAATTAGGATAAACATAGATTCATGCAATAATCTTCTTTCTTTTCATTATTGGGCACCATAATCACATTCCCCTCATTGGGATAAATGATCTTGATGCCTCGGTTTCATAAGAAAAACTTCACTTCCTACCTTTTTTCAATTAATGTAAGTTTGTCAATTGAGAGAAACACAGATTCACGTAATAATCTCCTTTCTTTTCATTATTGGGCACCATAAACTTATTTTTCTAATTGGGATAAATGAATTGATGCTATGGTTTCATAAGAAAAACTTCACTTCCCACTATTTTAGAATCAAAGTTTATCTATCAATTGGGATAAACACGGATCCACATAATAATCTCCTTTCTTTCCGTGATTAGGAACCGTAAACTTATTCTCCTCAATGGGATAAATGACATTAATTCTTTGGTTTCATAAGAAAAGCTTCTTTTTCCACCATTTTCAGAATTAAAGTTCATCTGTTAATTGGGACAAACACGGATTCGCATTATAATATGCTTTCTTTTCATGATTGGGCACCATAAACTCATTCTCCTCATTGGGATAAATGATATTGATGCTTTGGTTTCATAAGAAAAAATTTTCTTCCCATCATTTTCTAGAATCAAAGTTTGTCAGTCAATTGGATAAATAAGGATTCACACAATAATTTTCTTTCTTTTCATGATTAGGGATAACAAACTCATTCTCCTTATTTAGCTAAATGAATTAATGCTTTGGTTTTATAAGAAAAAATTCACTTCCCACCATTTTTTAGAATCAAATTTTGTCTGTTAATTGGGATAAACATGGATTTACGTAATAATCTCCTTTCTTTTCATGATTGGGCACCATAAACACATTCTCCTCATTGGGATAAATGATATTGATGCTTTGGTTTCATAAGAAATACTTTCTTTCCCACTATTTTTTAGAATCAAAGTTCGTCTGTCAATTGGGATAAACACTATTTCATGTAATAGTCTCCTTTTTTCATTATTAGGAACCATAAACTCATTCTCTTCATTGGTATAAATGACATTGATGGTTTGGTTCCATAAGAAAAGTTTTCTTTCCTACCATTTTTTAGAATCAAAGAGTCGTCTGTCAATTAGGATGAACATACATTCACATAATAATCTATTTTCGTTTCAAGAATAGTTACCATAAATGCATTTTACTTATTGGGATAAATGTCATTGATGCTTAGGTTTCATAAGAAAAGTTTCTCTTTCACCCATTTTTAGAATTAAACTTCGTCTATCAATTGGGATAAATGTAGATTAACATTATGATCTCTCTTCTTTTCTTGATCAAGTGCCATGAACTCATTCCTCTTATTGGGATAAATGAACTGACGCTTTGGTTTCATAAGAAAAATTTCTCTTTCCACGACATTTTAAATAAAAGTTCGTATATCAAATGGGATAAACACGAATTCATGTTTTCATTGTATGATTAGGAACCATAAATTTATTCTCCTTATTTGGATAAATGATATTAATGCTTTGGTTCATAAGAAAAACTTCTTTTTCTACCATTTTTTAGAATCAAAGTTCATCTATTAACTGAGTAAACACATTTCAAGTAATAATCTCCTTTCTTTTCATTATTAGGAACCATAAACTTATTTTCCTCATTAGTATAAATGACATTCATGTTTTGGTTTCATAAGAAAAGCTTTTCTTCGAACCATTTTTTAGAATCAAAGTTGATCTGTCAGTTAAGATGAACATTGATTCACATAATAATCTTCTTTCTTTTCAAGATTGGTTGCCATAAGGTCATTCTACTCATTGGGATAAATGCCTTTGATACTTTGGTTTCATAAGAAAAGCTTTTCTTTCGACCATTTTTAGAATTAAAGTTCGTTTATCGATTAGGATAAATGCGGATTAACATAATGATCTCATTTTTTTTCTTGATTAGGTGCCATAAATTCATTCTTCTCATCAGGATAAATGAACTGATGCTTTGGTTTCGTAAGAAAAACTTTTCTTCCCACCATTTTTAGAACAAAAGTTCCTCTATTAATTGGGATAAACACATATTCACATAATAATCCCTTTTTTTTTCATGATTAGGAACCATAAACTCATTCTCTTCATTAGGATAAATGATATTGATGCTTTGGTTTTATAAGAAAAACTTATCTTCCTGGCATTTTTTAGAATCAAAGTTTGTCTATCAATTAGGATAAACACTATTTCATGTAATAATCTCCTTTCTTTTTATTATCAGGAACCATAAACTCATTCTCCTAACTGGTATAAATGACATTGATGCTTTGGCTTCATAAGAAAAGCTTTTCATTTAACCATTTTTCAAAATCAAAGTTCGTCTATCAATTAGGACAAACACGAATTCATATAATAATCTTCTTTCTTTTCATGTTTGGGTGCCATAAGCTTGTTCTACTCATTAGGATAAATGACATTGATGCTTTGGTTGCATAAGAAAAGCTTCTTTTTCCACCATTTTTAGAATTAGAGTTTGTCTGTTAATTGGGACAAACATTTATTCGCATAATAATCTGCTTTCTTTTTATGATTGGGCACAATAAACTCATTCTCCTTATTAGGATAAATGATCTTGGTGCTTTGGTTTCATAAGAAAAACTTCTCTTCCCACAATTTTTTAGAATCAAAGTTCATCTGTCAACTAAGATAAACATAGATTCATATAATAATCTCCTCTCTTTTCATTATTGGGCACCATAAACTCATTTTCTTTATTTGGATAAATGAATTGATACTTTGGTTTCATAAGAAAAACTTTATTTCCCATCATTTTTTAGAATCAAAATTCGTCTGTCAATTGGGATAAACATGGATTCACATAATAATCTTCTTTCCTTTTAGGATTGGGCACCATAAACACAATCTCTTTATAAGGATAAATGATAGTGATGCTTTGGTTTCAAAAGAAAAACTCCTCTTCCCACCATTTTTAGGAATCAAAGTTCGCTTGTTAATCGGGACAAACACTATTTCACATAATAACCTCCTTTTTTTGATTATTAGGAACCACAAACTTATTCTCACAATTGGTATAAATAACATTGATGTTTTGGTTTCATAAGAAAAGCTTTTCTTCTAACCATTTTTTAAAATCAAAGTCCGTTTGTCAATTAGGATGAACATGAATTCATATAATAATCTCTTTTCTTTTCAAGGTTAGTTACCATAAGCTCATTGTACTCATTGGGATAAATGTCATTGATGCTTTGGTTTTATAAGAAAAGCTTCTCTTTCTACTATTTTAGAATTAAAGTTTGTCTATCAATTGGGATAAATGTGATTAACATAATGATCTCCCTCCTTTTCATCATTGGGCGCCATTAACTCATTCTTCTCATCTAGATAAATGAACCGATGCTCTCATTTCATAAGAAAAACTTCCCTTCCTATCATTTTTAGAATAAAAGCTCATCTATCAATTGGGATAAATAGGGATTCATGTAATAATCCCCTTTCTTTTCATGATTAGGAACCATAAACTCATTCTCTTGATTCGGATAAATGATTTTGACGCTTTGGTTTCATAAGAAAAACTTTTCTTCCCACCATTTTTTAGAATCAAAGTTCATTTGTTAGTTGGGATAAACACTATTTAATCTCTTTTCTTTTCATTATTAGGAATCATAAACTCATATTTCTCATTGGTATAAATGACATTGATGTTTTGCTTTCATAAGAAAAGCTTTGTCTCCAACCATCTTTTAGAATCAAAGCTCATTTGCAAATTAGCATAAACATGGATTCACATAATAATCTCTTTTCTTTTCAAGATTATTTACCATAAGCTTATTTTACTCATTGGGATAAATGTCATTGATGCTTTGGATTCATAAGAAAAGCTTCTCTTTTTACCTTTTTTAGAATTAAAGTTTATCTATCAATTAGGATAAATGCGAGTTCCCATAATGATCTACCTTCTTTTCATAATTGGGCGCTATAAACTTATTCTTCTTCCAGGGTAAATGAATTGATGCTTTGGTTTCATAAGGAAAGCTTCTCCTTCCACCATTTTTAGAATTAACGTTTGTCTATCAATTGGGATAAACACTTATTCGCATAATAATCTACTTTCTTTTCATAATTAGGCACTATAAACTCATTCTTCTTATTGGGATAAATGATATTGATGCTTTGGTTTCGTAAGAAAAACTCTTTTTCCCACCATTTTTTAGAATCAAAGTTTGTCTGTTAATTGAGATAAACATGGATTCACATAATAATCTCCTTTCTTTTCATGATTGGGTACCATAAACTCAAATTCCTTATCTAGATAAATGAATTAATTCCTTGGTTTCATAACAAAAACTTCACTTTCTAGCAATTTGTTAGAATCAAATTTCATCTATCAATTAGGATAAACACGGATTGACAAATAATCTTCTCTCTTTTCATGATTAGGAACCATAAACTTATTTCCTTCATTGGGATAAATAATATTGACGCTTTGGTTTCATAAGAAAAACTTCTCTTCCCTTCATTTTTTAGAATCAAAGTTCATTTGTCAATTGAGATAAACACTATTTCACATAATAATCTCCTTTCTTTTCGTTATTAGGAACCATAAACTCATTCTCCTTATTAGTATAAATGGCATTGATGCTTTGGCTTCATAAGCAAGGCTTTTCTTTTAGCCATTTTTCAAAATCAAAGTTTGTCTGTCAACTAGGACAAACATAGATTCACATAATAATCTTCTTTCTTTTCATGTTTGGGCCCCATAAGCTCGTTTTACTCATTGGGATAAATGACATTGATGCTTTGGTTTCATATGAAAAGCTTATCCTTCCACCATTTTTAGAATTAAAATTTATCAGTCATTTGGGACAAACACTTATTCGCATAATAATCTGCTTTTTTTTAATGATTGGACAGTGTAAACTCATTTTTCTTATTGGGATAAATGATATTGATGCTTTGGTTTTATAAGAAAAACTTTTCTTCCCACCATTTTTTAGAATCAAAGTTCGTTTTTCAATTGGGATAAACATGGATTCACACAATAATCTCCTTTCTTTTCATGATTAGGCACCATAAACTTATTTTCCTTATTTGGATAAATGAATTGATGCTTTGGTTTCATAAGAAAAACTTTACTTCCCACCATTTTTTAGAATCAAATTTTGTCTGTCAATTAGGATATACACGGATTCATGTAATAATCTTCTCTTTTTCCAGGATTGGGCACCATAAACACATTCTCCTCATAAGGATAAACGATATTGATGCTTTGGTTTCATAAGAAAAACTCTTTTTGCCACTATTTTTAAGAATCAAAGTTTGCCTATTAACTAGGATAAATACTATTTGACATAATAATCTCCTTTCTTTCCATTATTAGGAACCACAAACTCATTCTCCCTATCGGTATAAATGACATTGATGTTTTGGTTTCATAAGAAAAGCTTTTCTTCCAACCATTTTTTAGAATCAGATTACGTCTGTCAATTAGGATGAACATGGATTCATATGATAATCTCCTTTCTTTTCAAGGTTGGTTATCATAACCTTATTGTACTCATTGGGATAAATGCCATTGATGCTTTGGTTTCATAAGAAAAGCTTCTCTTTCTACTATTTTTAGAATTAAAGTTCGTCTATCAATTGAGATAAATGTGGATTAACATAATGATCTTCCTTCTTTTCATTATTGTGTGCCATTAACTCATTCTTCTCATCTAGATAAATGAACTGATGCTCTCAGTTCATAAGAAAAACTTCCCACCATTTTTAGAATAAAAGCTCATCTATCAATTGGGATAAACACCGATTCACATAATAATCCCCTTTTTTTTCATGATTAGGAACCATAAACTCATTCTCCTAATTTGGATAAATGGTATTGATCTTTGGTTTCATAAGAAAAACTTTTCCCGCCATTTTTTAGAATCAAAGTTTATTTGTCAATTGGGATAAACACTATTTAACCTTCTTTCTTTTCATTATTAGGAATCATAAACTGATATTCCTTATTGGTATAAATAACATTGATGTTTTGGTTTCATAAGAAAAGCTTTATCTCTAACCATCTTTTAGATTAAAAGTTCGTCTATCAATTAGCACAAACATGGATTCACATAATAATCTCCTTTTTTTTTAAGATTGTTTACCATAAGCTCACGAACATGGATTCACATAATAATCTCCTTTTTTTCAAGATTGTTTACCATAAGCTCGTTCTTCTTATTGGGGTAAATGTCATTGATGCTTTGGATTCATAGGAAAGGCTTCTTTTTTTACCATTTTTAGAATTAAAGTTTGTCTATCAATTGGGATAAATGTAGATTTCCATAATGATCTCCCTTCTTTTCATGATTGGGCACTATACACTCATTTTTCTCTTCGGGATAAATGAATTGATGCTTTGGTTTCATAAGAAAAACTTCACTTCCCTCCATTTTTAGAATAAAAGTTCATCTATCAATTGGTATTAACACGGACTCACTTAATAATCTCCTTTCTATTCATTATTAGGTGCCATAAACTCATTCTCCTTATTACGATAAATGATATTGATGCTTTGGTTTAATAAGTCCCACCATTTTTTAGAATCAAAGTTCATCTATCAATTGGGATAAACACGGATTCACATAATAATTTTCTTTTTTTTCATGATTTTGTATCACAAACTTTTTCTCCTCATTCAGATAAATGAATAAATACTTTGGTTTCATAAGAAAAACTCAACTTCCCAGCATTTTTTAGAATCAAATTTCATCTGTCAATTGGGCTAAAAATGGATTCTTGTAATAATCTCCTTTTTTTTTCACAGATTCATATAATAAGCTCCTTTCTTTGCATGATTGGGCACCATAAACTAATTCTCCTTATTGGGATAAATAACACTGATGCTTTTGTTTTATAGGAAAAACTTCACTTCCCACCATTTCTTAGAATCAAAGTTCATATGTTAATTGGGATAAACACGGATTCACATAGTAATCTTCTTTCTTTTCTTGATTAGGAGCCATAAACTCATTCTCCTCATTGGGATAAATGACATTGATGCTTTAGCTTTATAAGAAAAGCTTTTCTTAACCATTTTTCAAAATCAAAGTTTGTCAGTTAATTAGGACAAACATGGATTCACAGAATAATCTTATTTGTTTTCATGTTTGGGCACCATAAGCTCGTTCTACTCATTGGGATAAATGATTGATGCTATGGTTTCATAAAAAAGCTTCTCTTTCCACCATTTTTAAGATTGAAGTTCGTCTATCAATTAGGACAAAATAGATTTGCATAATAATCTTCTTTCCTTTCATGATTAGGCACCATAAACCCATTCTCCTCGTTGGAATAAACGATATTGATGCTTTAGTTTCATAAGAAAAACTTTTACTCCCATCAGTTTTTAGAATCAAAGTTTGTTTGTCGATCGGGATAAAAATGGATTCAAATAATAATCTCCTTTCTTTTCTTGATTGGGCACCATAAGCACATTTTCCTCATTGTGATAAATGAAATTAATGTTTTGGTTTCATAAGAAAAACTTCTCTTCCCACCATTTTTAGAATCAAAGTTCGTCTATTAATTGGGATAAACATAGGTTCATGAAATAACCTCCTTTCTTTTCATTATTAGGAACTGTAAACTCATTCTCCTCCATGGGATTGTAGACACTTTATTTTGTCCAAGCTAATTTTTGGCAATCTGAAGCATGGACATAAGAAGGGGCGGTGTCGCTCGGCAAAAAAATATTTTGAGGATGTCAAGGAGGCCTAGGGATCATATCAAAGGTAAATACAAAGATGTGGCATCAAATGATGTGGTCCAAGGTATCCGGGGACAAAAGATATGAGAAAATTCACAATTTTACTTGAATGTATCGATACATGGTCCTCATGT
>JAQSVH010089785.1:0-31887 GCA_029448705.1 Adansonia digitata | reverse complement strand
TGTTATTAATAAAATTAAAAATTTTGAAAATTAAAGTAATGTCTCTAATGTTAAAATAGTACTAAAATTTCTACCAGTATATGAGAGTGGTTATACGGATTATTTTAATAACGAGATATCCTTTTCAAAAAATGAAAATTGATACTTTCTGAATTTCAAAAAAATAAAACCTTTTGCGTTCCTCCACCCTCTTATAGGGTACAAAAGATATTTTAATTTTTCAAAAAATTAAAAATCTAATTTTCTTATATGATATAATAATACTTTTTCATAAAATTTTATTTTTAAACATGAGAATTATTATCAAATATCGAATATTGAAATTGAATAAAAATCAAAATTTATGTTAACACATGGTTAATAAGGTACCAATTGTCAGGCATCACGAGAAGGTCAATTCTTGCTTGTGAATGTAACTGACTGTCAAACTTTAACATACAATCTCTGGTATGAGCGTAGACTTTGGATTTATTTTTATGGGTTTCGTAACCCTCAAAATGTCAACTCCAATTGGTTAGCAATATCACCTAGTTAAAATAGGTTGGTGGTGACTCCAAAAAATAGCCATTTCATAATGACTATTTAAAGTTAAGTCAAGGGAATGATTCATCTCGATAACTCAATCTCTAGACAAAAAAAATAAAGAATAATAATATAGGCCCTTAAAAATAAAAGAATAATAATATGTAGATATATATAGAAACAGGTGATACATCCACCATTTTAAGTCAGGCTGGTCAGGATTCTTATTCAGGTCATGTTGCGACATATAGGATGGCATATCTAGGCTTTAACCCTTACTCACAAATGCCACAACTAGTCTACACCATGAGATTCAATTTATTGATAAGGTTTACACCAAACCCTGCCCAGAGCACCACTTAAAATACTTTACCTCACATCATGAACAATGCTAGAGCCCTTAATAACCAATAGGCACCTTGATAGAGGAACATTTTGATCCATATCTTACTCTTACAAGGAGATTTACTCTCACCTATTAGTAGGCCATTTGGTGGCCTCCGTGTTCATAAATCCAAAATCACCTTTGTATCCCAAATGGTTCGACAAAAGTTGTTAATACGAGTACGATGTCAAGGCATAAGGCCACTTATCGAAAATTGCACCTTTTTCAAAAAGAAACATAGTTTGCTTGAAAAGGGCATGATCAAGGTCAAACAAGAGGTTGGACCTAGCATTGATCCAATTTGCTTCCTAACCGTGTAGAGCCAACGGCGAATGTGATAATTGATGAATAGAATTGTTAGGTAAAAAAAAGCATTGAAAGGGCAAATACATCTATAAGTAAGGTATGGCAAGCCTTTGTATAGGCTAGAATAATATCAAAAATCAAAGGTTAAAAGAATAAACCATTGAATCTTTTTATTACCATTATGGTAAAGGCATACATTACAATGTTGCCTAGATTTCCTAGAAATGGTTCAAAAGATAATGGAACGCTTGGAAATTGAATTTTATGAAAAGAAAAAGGAAGATATGAGTGTATTTGTCAATGCCATAATTAAGGATGGTAAGAGTCTCTTTATCATGCTGAGTGGCCATTGATCTTATTTTCCAATCAGCCAAATCTCAAGGCCATCCTTTTCATCTTGCATAAAAAATTACTATCCAACTCCCAGCCTTTTTCCTTATAAAGGGAATAAAGATCTGTCTGTGAAGTTTGAGAGTAGAACTTTGATTATCGGAGAGCCTAGTCAGCTAACTGCCAATGTTGACCTCTTAAGGGTAAGCCACCTAACTTGTAGTTGTAGATTTTATGCCCTAGTCACATAAAAAAGTGAAAATCAGCAAAAGAAAAAAACACTGCTTTATCCATCAAGTACCAAAAACAATGATGAAAAAGCCAAATTTGATAGCCAATAAGGAGGCTATAAGTGCAAAAGAAGCCACAGAGTTCGTCCAGTTCATTAAACATAGTGAATAAAGTATTATTGACCTGTTGAACAAATAGCCAATGAAGATATATGTATCTCATGGCTTTTGAATTTCGAGGCACACAACAATGCCTTTCTAAAGGTCTTAAATGAAGCATATATGCTTTCGAATATCCTTATAGGCAAGTTAGATCAACTAGTAAGCAATATCATGATAGATAGTTACATCTCCTTTAGCAATGATGTGATCCACCATAGAGGAAAAGGAAATTGAAAAGCTCTTCACACCACTACCTACTACAAAGGTAGCATGTTACTTAAGTTTCTTATCGACAAAGTGTTAGCCCTAAATATAATGCCTGTTTCATGCTTGAACAAACTTCCCATTGACACATATTATATTAAACATAGTTGTACAATTGTGTAAGCATTCGATGGGATCTGCAAAAAGGTTATGGAAAACATAATCATTCCACTCACATATGATAGACATCATTTTTTTCATATAATTGCATATTGAGAGGCCCTAGATCCACTCTATGGTGGTAGTACCATCATCGCTGCATCATAAATTAAAATTTGTCAAACAAAGTTGTCAGTATCGAAGGAGAAGAAGGCATCATTATAGCTACCTCAGTTAATGCCCCATCTATTAAGCCTCATACAAGATGTTCTATAATCCTCTTTTTAATCCTTTGAATTCTTTAAATGCCACTTACGTTAAAAAGAGTTTTCTAATGGTTGAGCTACATTTATCAAGAAGTACTCAAACAGGTCTTAAGTTAAGCATCAACAAAGGTGCATGACTTAGAAAAGGACTTGGAATGTGTTTCCAAGGGTTGCCAGAGCTCTAAATGTCATCAACTAGATAGACAAAAAAAGTTTAGGGTTCAAGCCTAATGCACAATAACAATGAAAGTAAGCTAAAAAATCTAAAAAAGAAAAGAGTGGCTGGTTTATTGGGTTAAGAGTTGAGATAAGAACCCATGGTGTTTCCACCATTACAAGAAAACTTTCATTTGGGAGGATGTATTAACCTAGATTAGGGAGGAAATATCAACTTCAGCAATGTGATGATCATTCTAACCAAGGCATTTAGAGGTTTCTTTGTGTAACAATCAATGAGTCAAGAACGTCAGCCATAGACCATGAGACTAGTCTATGCCCTTTAAGATATGTTTCATGTGTTTGGCTTGAAACAAAATTTTTTATACTATTTAATCTAATTTAAAGTAATGTTACGAAACAAACCTAAATGCTTTTACTGAAGAGTGTTGTAGGATCCCTTGTATGGTTATACTTCTACCGAGTATTATTAATAAAAGTGACTAAACATCATGCATTTCATCTCTTATGTGTCATTCTCACTTTTTTTACCAACTTTTAAACCTGTCTACACATTTTTTTGCCTATATTCATCATTTTCCATATTTTTAGGTACTCGGATGAAAGTGACATGAATATTCATACTAAGATACCAGAAATTGATTTTAAGCTATCGATTAGGTTGGTGAGCTCAAATCTAAAAAGGATTCAAAGGAAAGCCCCTAGTGCCACTAGATTTGTTAAGATTAATTAAGGAAAAGAAAAAAATAGATTTTACCCATGAGAAACCTATTAAAACCATAAATTTAAGAGTAGAGGAAGATCAGAAAGAAGATTGAAGCCTCCATTAACCCATCAGCTTGAGCCAAATTGTTAAACTTTCTCCAAGAATATAGAGATATTTTTGCCTAGTCTTACCAAAAAATGCTTGGATTGGGCACTAATATCGTGGCACACAAATCTTTTAAACTCGAATGTAAGCCCATACAACAAAACCTTAGGAGAATAAAATCAAAGATGCTTCTAAAAATCAGAAGAGAGATGAAGAAGTAATTTGAGGCAAGATTTCTCAAAGTAGCTAAGTATCCTAAATAGGTAGCCAACATAGTTTTAGTTTTTAGAAAGGATAAAAAGGTGCAAATATGAGTAGACTACAGGGATTTAAACCTAGCCAACCTTAAAGACAACTTTCCTATACCTCACATTAGCACTCTAATAGATAACACCACCAAAAATTCACTGTTTTCCTCCATAGATGAATTTTAGATGACAATTAGAATAAAATGGTACTTAAGGACATGGAAAAATTAACTTTTTTGACCGTGTAGGGTACTTTTTACTATAAAGTTATACCTTTGAAACTGAAAAATACCAGTGCAGTCTATCAGAGAGCAATGGTGATGTTGTTCCAGGACCTTATGTATAAGGAGATAGGGGTTTATGTTAATGATATGATCGCTAATCTTTAGGAACTCTTCGAATAGCTACATAAATACTAGCTTAAACTAAACCCTACTAAGTATACCTCTGGCATAATGTTTGGTAAACTATTAGGCTTTATTATGAGTGAAAAAAGGGATAGAGGTTGACCTTGACAAAGCTAAAGCCATCTAAAATCTACCACCACCTTGTACCTAAAAGAAGGTAAGGAGTTTTCTAGGAAGACTAAACTACATAGCCATATTCATATCTTAGCTAATGGATAAATGTGACCTAATCTTTTGATTACTCCAAAAATAGAACCCTGAAGAATGGAATGAAGAGTGCTAGATAACCTTTGATAAGGTTAAGCACTACCTATTGAACCCCTTAGACTTATGCCACTATTACCAAGATAGCCTTTAATCTTGTACCTACCAGTTTTTGACAAGTCTATAGGCTATTTATTAGGTCACCACGATGAGTCAGCTCAGAAAAAAAAGGTATCTACTATCTGAACAAGAAGTTCGTAGAGTGTGAAAACAATTACTCAACATTGTAAAACTATGTTTGCTCTATCTTGGATAGCTCAGAGGTTAAGGCAATACATATTATATCACACAACATGGCTAATCGCCAAACCTGACCCTTTGTTCATAAGATTAGCCAAGTGACAATTTTTCTCTTTGAGTATGATATTACTTACATGAACCAGAAAACCATTAAGAGCAATACGATAGCTAACTTCTTGGCAAGTTAAGCTGTAAATGGCTATGAGTAGCTAGATTTTAAATTCCAAGACGAAGATCTAATGGGCATATTTGATGTAAAATATACATTTGATTACAGTCAATATTAGAAAATATACTTTGATGGAGCTTTAAATGCATTTGAGGAATGGCATCAAGGTAATTTTGATCTCACTAAATGGAAACAACTATCTCTTCACTACTAGATTGAACTTTGTTTGCACTAGCAACATAGCTAAATATGAGCCATGTCCCATAGGACTCCAAGCTGCTATCAAAAAAATATCAAAACTCCATAGGTGTTGGGGATTCAGCCTTAGTAATTTATCAGTTCTAAAGAAAGTAGGAAATTTGAAATGTTGACCTAGTCTAATATAGGAAGCTAATCTTTGAACTAAGACAACAATTTAATGAAATCAGCTTTTAGCATTTACCTTAAGAAGAAAAATAAATGGTTGATGACCTCGCAACCTTGGCCTCTATGTGGCCTTTATGTCTAAAGTAAACCAAGAATCAGAGGTCATGCTTATTCAGATGAGCATCCATGAAGCTCTAATCCATTCCATAGCTAAGAGGAGGATAGGGTGGATTACCCTAGTACCATGACATTTTTTGATATGTCAAGGACCAATAATAGCCTAAGTATGCTATCAAAACTAATAAGAGAACCATCTAGAGAATAGCTATAAGCTTTTTTTTAAATGATGATATTTTATACAAGAAAGGCTGGGATTAAGTATTACTCTAGTGTGTGGATGCTCTTGAAACAAAACAAAAAAAATCTTTGAAGAATTCCATGAAAGAATCTGCAGTATGCATGACAATAAAGACTGAATCACAAAGTTGATCATAAGGTTGGGCTATTATTGGTTGATTCTTGAGAGATATTACATTGACTATACTTGAAAATGCCATCAGTGCCAAATCTATATAAACAAAATCCATGTTACACCATTACCTCTGCATGGTATGATAGTTCTATGGGCAGTTTCATATGCGCGCAACTTGAAAAAGATAATGCAAGAAATTTATTCCCAATTCGAGATTTAACATCATAACTCAATGTTGTATTGTCCAAAAATGAATAGGGCAATAAAAGTAGCCAACAAGAGCATTAAGAAAATAGTTAAGGAAATGGCTGAACATACAATGATTAGCAAGAGAAGTTACCTTTTGAATTGCATGCCTACAGCACTATGCTCTATAGTTTATAGAATGAAAGCTACTATGCTTATTAAGGTTGAAATCCCCTCACCTTGGGTCTTAATGGAATCATATCTTAAAGAAACTAAATAGGTCAAAGACTAATACAAGCAGGATAATCTCATTGATGAGAAAAAAGTAAAAGCTATTTGTCATGGGCAAATATACCAAAAGGGTATGATGGGAGCCCATAACAAGAAGGTTCCTCGTTTGTTTTAAGAAAGTGACTTAGTGCTTAGACAAATCCTCCCATTCTATAAGTACACTTAAGGAAATAAGGCCCAAACTATAAAGGGCTATGCATAGTGAAATGTGTATTTTCTAGAGGAGCCCTAATCTTAATCGAAATATATGGTAACAACTTGCCTAACCCTACCAACTCAGATTCTATCAAATAGTACTACATCTAAAAAGGATTTTAGGGTAAAAACCCAAGAAAGCATCTTATAATCCTAAAAAAAGTTCTCAAATGCAAAACCCAAGAGGTTATCTGAGTAAACATAACTACTTAAGTTAAAACCCAAAAGGGTTTTTTAAGTACCAAAAGCTTACCTAAATCTAACCAAATCTAAGCTATCACCAACCTAACCTATTTACCTTATTTTGACTAAAACACCAAGTCCTAACTTAACCTACTCTAGCCTACCAAACTTTATTTTTACCTAAACCTGGAAAGAAAAACAGTGCCTACTTAAGCCCAAAGCAATGATCATATCATTGGGTAATTCAAAGAGTTCTTTAAAAAATCAGCCAGAATCAAAAAAATTGATTGCTTAAGAAAGGTCCTTGAAACTGCTCAAGAAAGACTCATGTCATTAGCATCAAGGGCACCAACTACCTAGAAAATTTATTCCTAACTTTCTTTGTATATCTCAAAAATTTTCATAAGTTATATTATATTTGTTTTGAATGAAATACAGTTGCTTTTCTTTTCAATTCTTTTTTGGCATTTGTATTCTATGTTGCATCTTGTTTATCACTTAGTTGATAATGCTTAATAAATGTACAAAACTATAATAAGATTTTCTTGTATTACTTCGAAAAAGATAAAAATTTTACACGAATATCTTTTCACTCTAAAGATCAAGAATAAATGTTGGAACCATAGTCGGTCTTCTCTTGAGGCTCTTTTATTTTGAAAACATATTTAAAGATTTTTTTTCCTAGCAAACCTTAACTGAAAAGCAGGAAACAATCCATTTTTATTCGCTGCCATTTAGCACCCCAAAGAAAAGGCCTGATCAGTCCATCTAGAATATCTAAAAGTAGCTCTCCAAATCGAATCAAAAAATAAGTCCATTGAGTTCATCAGCAAACTCGATCAACAAAAAAAATCCTAAACATAAGCCAGTCTAATTGAGAGACCTTCCTTCATAATTATGGTCCATCTATACCCTTTAAAGACAACTTTAATCATTTAGAACCTTTGAACATTAAAAGTAAGATTGGTAAACCTCAGGATAAGAAGACGCTCGATAGAACTCTTAAATGAACAAATAGCTCAAAACATTACAACCAATAGCTGGATTAGGCTTTTAAACCATCACATTGCATCATTTAAGCATGCATTTACATCTTCGTGTATCATTCATGAAAGAATTAATAGTTTTTTAAGTACAGACTCTTGACTCCAAAAGTCTTAACCTAGTAAAGAACCCTAGGTATAGATTTTTACTTAGAAAAAGCAATGTGGGACTTTAAGTAAGAATTCTTGACCCCATGAGCTCACGAATCAGAAAAACATCAACGTAAAGTATCTGAACCCACTATCCTGTTAGTCCTAAAAAGTTAAATACCTACTATCTTTGTTTATGAAAAGTTGAACGCCTATCCCTTTATCCATAAAAGGTTGGACACATATGCGTTTAGCCCATAAAAAGCTAGACATCGATCCCCTTTATCCATAAAATCCTTATCATTTATCAAGTCTATCAACAAAGAGTTGGGCATCAATTAAGTTTGTCCAGAAAGAGCTAAGCACCTGTCGAATCTATCCATAAAGAATTAGGCACTAATTAAGTCTGTCCATAAGGAGCTGGGCACTGGTTGAGTCTATCCACAAAAGGCTGAGCACCAATGGAATTTTTCCATAAAAAACTAGGCACATATTAAGTCAGTTTATAAAAAATTGGATGCCTATCAAATTTGTCCATAAAGAGTGGCACCTATCAATTCTGTCTACAAAGAGCTGGGCACTTATCAATTTTATCCATAAAGAGCTAAGCACCTATCAAATTTGTCTACAAAAAGCTAGCACTTATCAAGTCAAAGTCCACATTAGTTAGTGCCAGTCTAGGGGGTTAAATCCTAGAAAACCTAAAAGCTTAGTAAGGAAGTTAAACTCTACAAAAAATCTCATTTTTTAGAATCACCGCCAACAGATTATACCCATCATAATGAAACATTAATTAGATCTCATTTTTTTACTAGCATTTAAGAGGCAATATTTTGCCCTGGACAAAATGGTATACATATGCCTTTGCCTTATTTTTAATACTCAGTAATGGCCAAAGAGGGGCTGTTATAGATGCCCTATTTTGTCAGTGTCAACATTTAAGGCATCGAAGGTTATCATCCAAGACATTATCAAAGGCATTCGAAGGAGCATAGATCAATTCCCCCATCATTCCTAACTAAAGTAAGGTGTCTAGAGAATTAAAGGTATGAAATTTGTATTTTTTGCATAAATGTATCAACATAGAGCCCTTATTTGTCGATGCAAGACCCCTATGTCATCACATTTTCAAAATTTTTCTATTTATCTCTATACAAAGGGGTAAGGTATTGATATTTAAGTGATGTATCAATACATGAGCCATGGTATCGATATGGGTTTATGTCATAGCTAAAATTATGAATTTTGGCCAACATGTATCGATCCAAGAGTGATGGTATTGAGACAACATGTTTTTTATCAATACAAAGTTCATAGTATCAATTCATTCAGGGGTTTTTTGCCTAGATGTATTGATACAAAATACATTATATCGATAAATAATGTTGTTTTGGTTGAATTCAAAACATTTTTTACCCTTCATACCATGATATTAAAACTTAAATTAGGTCATGACTTTAACTTCAAAAATAATCCAATATCAAACATAATTTCATACAAATCATGTGGATTTCATTTTTAGGCTTTAAGCATTGCATTGACACATTTTTAAAAGGTCCATTAAGGGCAGCATAAGGGCATTCCATGAGAAAATCTAATTTAATAAAGGGAAAGGTAAGATTACCCATTTGATTAGCTTATGCATAGCTTTGTTTTTCTGCAGGAATAAAGATTAACCAATTAAATGTTGAAAGCTTGCACCTTGCTATAGAGACTAACCATGTTGTACACTATAAATGTCTCAAATTCTTATTTTTCTAGCTTATTTTAACGGCTAAAATGTGGTCCTATGTACTCTAATTTCTCATGCTCAACCAAAGGAATAAGAAAATTATTACCTTAGCCTCCAAAAACATTCTCTCCTTGCTATGCCCATAGCTCATCTTGGACCCATCCTAAAACTCTTTTAAAACCTCCCATTTCCTTCATTTTCACCTTCAAACTCCCTTCCATTAATACCATAACCAAAAAGCTCTTTATTTTCATTCCTTATTGCCAAGTAATAGCAAAGAGAAGGAAAAAAGTGAGCTCAAAGTTAAAGTTATATTTTGCTCAAAATTAAGGCTAAGGTTTAAGCCTTCTTGGTATATTTTCCATCCATTCTCTACTTAATTTCTATTTTTCATTATTTGCATCATCTTAGCACGTCATCAATGTTACCATGACTTTGTTAGGATTTTTATGCATTATTGTGGCTTTAGTTGTGGTAGTTCTAGGATTTTTATGACTTTTTTAATGTTTAGATGTTGCTACGATGACAAAAAATGCCATGCTTCTATTTGGCACCAAAACAGCCCTTGTCATGCATTTTTCTATGCATCATTCATTTTCACATATTCATTTTAGGTTTAAGTGTTCATTCTAACATATTTTGAGTGTGACAATCATTTGGTTACATCTCTAGCATGTTTTGATTGATTAAATGTTAATTTATGGTGTTGTTTCAAATGCTTATTCATGTTTGATGTTCCCACTTTATTTAGTTTATCATATGTCTATTGAAATGTCTTTATAATACTTGTAAGAATCTATTTTTTTCTTAAAAAAACCAAGTTAAATCAATGTTATCTTCAATAAATGGAGAATGTCATTGATTTACTATTCTCACAAATTAGCCCTCCAATCGTAGGGAAAATCAAGCTTTCCATATCCAGATTCATTGTTAAATATTTTGATGTTCAAAATAAAACATCATTTTTTTACTTGTTCTAAAGTGTTTGTGCCTTGATTTTGAGGTCTAAAACCCCTTAACTAGTGACTTAGTTAATGGGTTGTTCCATTGTCCTAAACTATTCTCGAATTATGCGAATAAGCTTGTGAGTCCACTTTCACTAACTCTCTTTGTCACAAATGTCGTGATGTGACCTGGATGTAAATCCTGACCAGTCCAACTAAAAATGGTGAATATATCCATTGTTTCTAAATAAATATCTATCTGTAATTATTTTCTTATCTTTAGGGTTCCATATCTTCATTAATATTATTTTTCATACTTGGGGATCGAATTGTTGAGATAAATCGCTTACTCAACTTCTCTAAATAGCGGTTACGAAATGACCATTAATTTTGGAGTCACCACCAATCTTATTTTAGCCAGGTGAGATTGGACACCTGCCTTAGTTTATATTTTTTAGGGTTACGAAACACCTGAAAACAAAGTCTAAGGTCTACGCTTATACCAGAAATTGCATAAAAGGGTCTGAGAGTTGATTACAATCACAAGTAAGAATCAACTTCTCGTGATGCCCAGTAATCGATACCTCATTAGTCATGTGTTAACTTAAATTTTGATTTTTATTTGGTTCTAGGATTTGATATTTAATTATAATTCCCATAATATTTTATTATAAAAATTTATTATTCCGAGAAAGTTACGTTTTAATGCTTCTGGAAATCACAAAATTATTTGCACCCTCCGAGGGAACTAAGTGGACACAAATTCTCTATCATATCCCGCTAGAGAACCATGCAAAATACGAAAGGTTTGATTTTCTCAAAATTGAAAAATCCAGACTTCCTATTTGGAAATGATATCTCGCTATGAAAATAATTCATAAAATTCCTCACATATTTTGGTAGGAATCCTACGTATTAATTTAACCAAGAGACATTGACTCATTTATAAAGATAATTTTATTAGTAAAAAATATGTACTCTATGACCTAGAAATGACCTAATATGATGAACATATTCTTAATGTGTACTTTCGATGTGAAAGCATCCTAGTACTCATATAGGATATGGTTCGAATACAAAATTATAAAAATACCCTTAAGGTATACCTTCTATTTGAAAGTATCCTAGTAACCCTTAAAGGACTCTAAAGTGATTGAAAAAGGGTGAACCTATACTAAATATGCACTTTTAGCTTAAAAGCATCCTAAAGCCTATCTAAAACTAGACTCGAAGAAAAATTATAAAAATGCTCTTAAGGTATACCTTCGATATGAAAGTATTTTAGGAACCCTAGTGGAACTTAAAATAATCTAGAAAGGCTAAACTAATCCTAAAAATTCACCTTTGGCATAAAAGCATACCAATAAGAAAATTACCAAAATGCCCCTTGAGTATAACTTTGACGTGAAAGTATCCCGGTAACCATAATGAGCACCAACATGATGAAAAGTAGATGAATTTAGTCTAAATGGAAAAGCTAAAATTTTAAGTTTGACTTAAAATGCAAAATTTATAATCAAGCCATTATATTTTTGAAAATTACATTTCATATCCTTTGGAAGACCAAACAAATACGAAAAGTTTTAAAAATTTCTATACCCCTACGGAAGGTCATAAAATAATAGAAATCTTTAAAATTGGTCAAATGTCCATTTTGCCCCCTAAATATGATCATTTGCTATTTAATCCCTAAACGTTATAAAATTTTCATTTTAGTGCCTGCATAATGAGAACCTAAAAAAATCATAAAAATCACATGCAAATATATATGAAAAATATAGCAAAATAGCAACAAAGATTCGACCAAACACCTTGGCCTTAAAGAATATATATTTCTAGAATTTACAAAATGACCCTTTAAACTTTGTAAAATTATATTTCAACCCCTATCTAATAAAATATCACAAAACATCATGAATAAGTCATCGAATTAGCAAATAATCAAAAAGAAAACATGGCACGAATATGTACAAAGGTTTGGCCAAACACATTTAGCCATAAAGCATCATTTTTTATATTTTGCAATCTAGTCTTTACACTCCCTAAAATTGCAAAATAACCCTTAAAGTGTTAAAAATGTCTAAATCATGTTCATAAACACAAAAATCAAAATTTTTAAGGCCTATAAAGCCTTTGACCAAACCAAGAATTACCTAAAAAAGTTTTTACAAGTTTTGCAAGTTAGCCCTTATGTTTACTAATATTATAAAATAACCTAAAAATTTAAAACAAATTAATCATGACAAGAACAAGCACAAAATCATCAGCCAAAAAGTTTATTAGATTCGACCAAAGTAAAAAAAATCAAATATAAATATGTTTTGATACATGAAATCATGAAGATACAAATAAACATTATATAAATTAAATATTACCAAGCTTAAATATTAAAAAATAAAAATAAAGATGCAAACCTATTTAATCATATATTGACATGAAAACATGAAGAGAATAATAACATAAACAACAACATATATACAATAAGATCAAAATCTCAACAACAAATATTTTATTAAAAAAATCAATATGTACTTTAAAAAAAACAAGAACAACAACTAATATCTCATATATATATTTTCACCACGTTTAGCCTTTCAACATGGATAAGAATCTATGAGCCTTAACATATTTTTTGAATCATAAATAAGAAAATAAATGAATGAAGATGAAGAAAAAAATAAGGATTAAACATTATACCTTGAATAAATTGAAAACTAAAATAAACTATATTTTTTTTTAGTGATTTTTTTTTCAACCAAGAAAACCAAAAGCTTGCCTTTTGAACAATTCTCTTCCTATTTGTATAGGGGAGAATTGGCCAAAAAGGAATCAAATTCTTCTTGGCCAATTTGGCCATCGCAAATTTCATCTTTTTTAATGAATTAATTAATTTTTTTATTTTATTCATTAAATAGCATCAGAAGATGGAGTGCATTAAATAGACATGAAATTTCTTCTCATTCACAAATATTTTGACATGATTATTTTGATAATATCAAGTAATATATAATTAGAAACCAACTAAATTGGTTAAGGGAAAAGTTGGAAATTAACTAGACTAGTTTCCATGAAATTAGTAGAAAATAACTAATAATTGAAATAAAATTAAAATGAAAATAATAAAATGAAAACATTAATAATTATAAATAAAATTTAAAAATGAAAATGAAAAAATCTAATTGAAACTCCAAAACTCATAAAATTATACGAGAAAAAACTTTTCGGATAGAAGTTGATATATATAAAAAATTTAAAACTCATCAAATTAATTAAATTTTTAAAAACTGATTTAATATCAATTTAATAAGAATATTTGATGAATTTTAAGAGTTAATAAACTCAAAATAGTCCCCTTAAAAAATATAAGAAGTAAAAAACTCTATATCTTAGAAGAGCGGTAACTAAAAGAAAGAAGAGCTATTAGCTTGTCGACATAACGAAATAACTATCGGATGGTAAGCCTTAACTAACTGCTTCCATACTTAGAGAAAGATTTGCTACTTTCACAAGAATTAGCCCAGAAAGGAGAAAGGTTAAAATTTAAAAAAATATATAAAAGTCATAAAATAAAATAAAATTTTCAAAATTGATTTAAAATATAATTAAATAATAATATTTAAAGAATTTTGAAAATTATAAACTCGAAAAAATCTTACCGAAAAAATTTTACAAAGTAAAAAATTATGTATCTCAATAACAAGAAAAATTCTAAAACTTATAAATAAATTGAATTTTTCAAAAATAATTTGATAGTAACAATAATATTTAAAGAATTTTAAAAATTATAAAATCATAAAAATCTTCCTAAAAAAATTTATGGAGTGAAAAACTTCATATTTCGATAATAGGAAAATTTTTAAAACTCATAAAATAAATTAAAATTTGAAAACCTGATTTAATAGGAACTAAATGATACTATTTGAAGTATTTTAAAAATTGTAAATTGAGAAAAGTCTTTCTAAAATTGTTTACAAAGTAAAAAACTTCGTATTTTAGAAACAAGAAAATTCTAAAAGAAATTGCAAAACTCATAAAATAAAATGAATTTTTCAAAACTAATTTAATATGATTTAAACAATAATAGTTGAAGCATTTTAAAAATTATAAACTCAAAAAATCTTATCAAAAAATTTTACGGAGTAAAAAATTTTATGTTTTGGAAACAGAAAAAATCCTAAAACTTATAACAAATAAATGAAATTTGAAAACTAATTAAATGGTGGTTAGATGTGAATATTTAAAGAATTTTGAAATTCAAACTTGAGAAATTGCCACAAAAAAATTTTACAGACAAAAGGAAAACTCGTATTGTAAAATTGAGAAAATTTTTCAAAAAATACATTGAAACTTATATAAAATGAATTAAATGAAACATATTACTCAAAGTATTAGTTTAGAAAGTAGTAAAGTTGAAATCTAAAATCTAAAATGATTTCACTAAGAAAAATTCATGAGCATGATACTCACAATACTATAAGAAATTCAAAATAAATTCCTAAAATAATAAACTTGGCACCTTATGGTATAAAATGTCAATACAAATTTTTCCTTAACTTTTTTTTTATTTTTTGGAGTGCATATTGACATAAATACCACATAAGGTATTGGTGTGCGATGGTCAACTTTCCAATTTAAAAAAAAAAAATCGTAAAAAAAATCTTTAAAATGGGAAGTTTGATTGTAGTAACATCTGCAGAAAAGCGTTTCAAATTTTTACAAGTATAAAATTAAAAGTTAATTATTTTACCTTTGCATTCGTATTTTTTATCCTAGATTTGCTCTTTATGATATTTGAAATGGTGCTAATTTTATCATGTGCATTTATGGTTATTTAAACACATTTAAATAGTCTTAAAATTGTACATTCCCCTAAGGAAAATTTACCTCCACTAGGACAAATGTCTAATTTTGTATCTTGGATATTTTTGGATTGACAGGGAAGGGGGTCAGACAAAATTAGGAGCCTACAACATATATTTGGATGTCTCTAACCCAAGCCTAGTTCTAAGAAACCCAAAAAAAATCCCTATTTTGCTTTAGTGGCACTATAGTCATAAGTAGGAAAATTATTTTCAAACCTTACAATTTTTAATATTTTCTTAAAATGATTCCAACAATGTCTTTTTTGCCCTTGGATCATTCTGCATGAGGGAGTTATGGTTTTTGGAACCAATGCTATCTGAAACATCAAGAATGAACAATTATTATTCTATTTGGATGATTTTTTTACTTTTAAAATAGTTTTCCCAAAAATTAAGTGAAATTCCCTTTCCAGAAAGGTATCTTCTGTAATTTAATGATTCTAAATAAGTTTGAAGCGATTTTTCAAAGTTCATTATACCCTTTCCCTGCAACTACTGCTAGGACAGAAGAAAACTCAACTTCAAAAATTAATTCCACTTGGAAAGCAATTTTTTAAAATTTTTAAGATATTTTTGTCTTTTCCTTTGTCAAGTTACCTTTTCAATAGTACCTATTTGGTCAAAGCCTTTGAACAAACCCAAAATAGATTCAAGAAATTAGATAGCGCAATGCTATACCTTTTTTTCGACTTCAAGAAAATTAATTGAATTTGTTCAAACCACTTTTGTTAGGCATTTAATGCCCTGAAGCGAATTTGAGTAACTCTTCCTATGGAGTCATAAACCACAACATGAGTCCCATCAGGCTTGTGTCAAGGCCTAAAATTTTTTTTATTGTTTTTTTCTTCAAATTACTGATTTTAAGCCAAAAAATCCATATTTTCACCAAAAACACATCATTTTCCAAAAATTGCAAAAGTTTTCATCTTCAAGGATACTTCGACCTTATTGACCAAAGGGATATTCCAACCTCGTTTTTAAAAATTTCACTCAAAACCTAAATTTTCTATCTCCTAGACATCTTCAAGCTTTTTAATCAAAACCTCATTTTTTTTGCACCTCAAGTGACCATTGAGTCCAAACACATCTTAAAACCATCATCTTGGTTATTCCACAATAAGCAAAGATAATGATGAGATACATCTCGATTGTTCTTTCTATTTTATGCTTTTATGTGTTTACTTTTATGCAATATTTATTATATTTTTTTTTCATTTTACTAACTTATTTCCCTTTTATGGTGTCTATTTTACATTCATATTTCTAATTATTTTTGAAAATTATAAAGTAATGTTCATGTCAGTATCTCTTTAGTACTTGACATAGAATATTTGATTTTTAAAAATTAAATCCATAGATTATTTTTATTCTAAAGTCACTATGTTTCCTAAGTCTCCGAAGTGCATATGAGATTAAAAATTTCTTAAAACTCTGGTTTATCATTTTAAACAAAATTCATGCATAAAAGGAGATTATATCAAAATAATGACAAGTTAAAATCAAGCAAACTGAAACAAATGTAAAATATAGGTAGCAGGTACTAATTTTGAGCATTGTTAGGATATTAGTACTTTTTTGTATGTAATCGACTTTCGAATCCAGTCAACTAATAGACTATGTAGAACTTGGAATCGATGTCTTGAGTTTTGTAACTAGGAATATCGATTTTAATAGGCATTCGATCATGCCTAGGCCAAATGATCAGTGGCGGCTCAAGTATTAAACCACTTCATAGTGGCCATCCAAGATTAGTTGGATGAGTAATTCGTCTAATGGTTCTCCTACTAATTTTCATCTCGTCATGCCTAATCTAAATACCAATCAAGAGATATCCTAAAGGCATAATTTTAAATTGGTGTGCATTCCAAGTAGTCAAGTAGAGGCATGTCACATTCCGATGGTGTTTATACAATTATCTCTTATAACTAATTTATTACATTCCTATATAAATTGAATTAAAACAAACTCATTAAGCCTAGATTCTGATTTGTTTACATATGGCATACTCGTATATCATCCTAATAATTAAATACGAAACATATGCCAGCAATCCCAGTCTAAGAACAAAATTCCCTTTTCCAACTTCATTAAGGTTACTTGTCACCACTTACCTATCTTTAAAACTTTGGATGATCCAAAAGGTATAGCGTGCATGACTTAAAAAATGTACGATGGTGGTGGTGGTCGAGCCTTTAAGTTATCCCTTGATCGAAATCTGGATTAGGCATAGTAATATGAAAAAGAGAGAAAGACCGTTGGTGAATCACTTATCCATCTAGTCTTAAGTGGCCACCATGAAGTAGCCATAAACTTGGTGTCCTTATTGATCATTTGGGCTAGCCAGGGTTGGATGCTTATTGAAAATAATATTTTGATTTATGAAACTCGAAACATCGATTTTAAGGTCTATAATGTCTAGAGATTTTTTGGTTGGGTTCAGGAGTTAGTTATGGATGGGGAAGGGTTCGCATCCCTACAATGGCCAAAATCAGTACCCACTAACTATATCTCACTTTAATTTTGGTTTAATTACTTCCATTTGGTCATTATTTAGATATAATCCTCTTTTTTACATTAAGTTTTATGGAAAATGTAAATCCAGTTTTTGAAAGAAAATTTACATCACCTATGAGCCACAGACATATGAGAAACATAGGGATTTTTTTATGAAAATAATTTTCAAATAAAATTTTAAAAGTTTGGATATTCTGTATTAGGCACCAGAGAGATACTGATGCGAAACATTATCTTGTAGTATTTTTTAAATCAAATTTTAAATATGAATGTATGATAATCACTACAAAAAGGAAACGTGTTTGTAAGATGGAAAAGAATATAATGATTTCACAAACAAATGATCCCAAACAAAAGAATGTAAAATGGGGGACAATCAGAATATATCTCATAATTGTCTTCGATTATTATAGAATAACTAGCATGACAATTTGGAGACGTGTTTAAATTTAATGGTAATTTAAAGGATGAGAAAAGTTTTAATTGAAATAGTCTAAGATTTCTAAAAGGGAGAAAATTATTAAAATCTTTAGATAAAAGTGGGGTTGGAGTATCCTCTTAGAACGGTAGGGTTTGAGTGTATGAAAATTTTTGATATTTTAAGAAAATAATTATAAATCTAGAATAAATCTGAGAGAAAGCATTGATATTTATTATGAAAAACAGGGTTTGAGTATCATTGTAGAGTGATGTTGTTGAAGAATCCCCAAGAATAAATTTTTTTTAAGGATTCAAGAACATAACTAGAAATCTCAATTGAGTTTGAGAGAGAAATTTGTCATTTTTAGAATATCCCCTCAGAGTGATGGGTTTGGAGTATCCCCAATAATAAAATTTTTTTTAAGGATTAAAAAACATAATTGGAAATCTCGATTGAGTTTGAGAGAGAAAATTATCATTTCTATAAAAAAACAGGATTGAAGTATCCCTTCGAAAAAATAGGGTTGGAGTATCCCAAAAATGAAAATCTTTGATATTTGGAGAAAATGATTATCTTTAAAAAAAAAAAGGTGTTTTGAATATAAGAAATCAAAGATTTGAATAAAATATAGTTTTGTCTTAAGCCTTGATCCAGGCCTAAAGGGTTTATGTAGTAAGGGAACTAATCAAATGCATTTTAAGACATTCAAACATCTTTATAAAGGCATTTCAGGAATTAGGTTAAACTGGGGACAACATTGTGTCATCTCACTTCCTGAATTAAGGTACTCAACAAGGATTAATATAAAAATATTTCAAAAATCTGAGAAATTAACTTCCTCAGCAGAATTAATTTTTTGAAATTAGGCCTGTCCTAACACTAGCAGCATGCATAAAGGAAAATGTGTGATAGACTCTAAAAAATTGTTTTAGACTCATCTGAAATCATTAAATCATAAACAATACCTCTTTGAAAAGTTTATTTTATGGAGTTTCATCGAAAAATATTTAGATAATATAGAATAATAATCTAATGGGCTGAAGTAACCTAAATAGGCTATAACACATTGGTTCTAAGGGTATTAGAAAGCAAAGGTTAGAAAAATAATAATTCCCTCATCTAGAATGATCCAAGAGCAAAGAAGACATAGTTGGAAAGGTACTTCAATTCCCTTTAAGGGAAAAATATCAAAATATTCTAGAAAAATCATATATAGTTTGAAAGAATCAAAATCGGACTATAGTGCTACTAAAGCAAAAATAAAAGACTATTTCATCTTTTAGGTTTTTTAGGGGTTAAATTTGAGTTATGGACATCCAAACATCCACAACACAAGGAAAAGAGTGGCACGGGGATCATGAGTTGATTCCATAATTCTAGAGTAATTTAGAGCAATGAAACAACCCATTAACTATGCCACCATGAAGGTGTTAAGCTCAAGATCAAGGCTTGATATATTTTTCAACTAAAAGGAGCAATTTTGCTTGAAAAATAGCATCTCTAAACTTTTTTTGCAATGATTCCAAATCTAAAGTGTTTAACTTGTCCCCAAGATTGGAAGACCAATTTTAGAAAAACATTAAATCCATGCTTGCCTCCATCTATTAGAGGTTGCATGAACTTAACTTGGTGATTTTTTTTGAAAATCAGATTTTTAGCAATCAAGCAAGCAAGCATCTTGGCAGAGATAACACATGCAAACACATAAAGATGACATGTTGACATAGAAAAGATGATAAAAAATGCAAGAAGCTGACAAATAAGATGGATGGAAATAATAACTCAATGAATGGCATTAAAAATCATGTTATGGAAGATAACATGAACATATTTAAGTAAAGAAAAGCATGCTTGAATTTTCAAGACAGCATTTTTATGCCATGCAACTCCTTAAAATGCACAAAAATGCATGAATATACTTAAGATATGTTAGAAAGAACATTGAAGCCTATGTTAAGCATGTAAAAATAAGTGAAACATAACAGAAACTGCATGAATGAAGGATTATTTTGATAATAGAATAAAATATAAGAAGTTTGGCCTACCATACAACATTAAGGCATTAAAAAACATAAAGAACCTAAGACTACCAAAACCAAGGCAACAATAATGCATGAAAGTCCTATGATGGTCATGGTAGCATAAATAGTTCACCAAAATGATGCAAGTGCTGGAAATGAGAAAAAAATAGAGCTAAGTGAAAAAATATGCCAAAAAACTTAAACTTTCCTATTTGTTTGAACAATTGACTTTAAGCTCAGTTTTTTCCCTTTCTTTGCTATTGTTTAGCAAGAAAAGGATGAAAAGAAGAAGCTTTGTAGTAATACTATTGATAGTGAGGCATTTTAAGGATAAAGGTATGTGAAAGGCTAAGTTTTTGGAGGTTTTCTAATAATGGTTTAGAGGAACTAAGGGAATAGAAGAAGGTTAAGGATGAAAGGTAATGGAATAGTGTTTTTTTGGTGTTGAAGGTTGTTAAAGGTTTTTTGAGATTGCTACAGAGTGATTCCCTTTCTCTCTTTTTTTTGTTCATTTTGGCATTCTCCTTTTACATTCATGGCTCAGCCAATGTTTTTAGAGACAAAGCATAGGCATTATGGGATTTTTCCCTTATGCAATTGGAGATAACTCTAGCTACTATGCTTAATTGCCTTTATTACCATTAGTTCTATCATATAGAGTGGTGGTATAGAAAGGCTATGGCTGCCTATAATTGGAGAAAAACTAGACTGCCCTCTAACAAGCCATATATTTCATGATAATAAACTGTTCCATTGGCTATTTGGGCTTCAAATTTTTTTTTAAGTCTAATCACGAGCCCATGGCTGAGGCTTGGTATGAATTATGATGATTTTCGGTGCAAGAAACATTTTTGAATTGGATTTTTGAAAGCTACAAAATGGCTCAAACAAGGTAATTTTTACTAATGAGTATCAATACAATAAAATGTGTATCGATATTAAGAGAAAACAATTATTTATAATCTCGAGACTTAGAGGCCTGTATCAATGCCCCATGGATTTGTATCGATACATTTTGCCAAAAATCATAATTTTAACTACTGCCAAGGCCTATATCAATACAAATAAGATGGTTATAGATACATCTCATTAGTTCTCAAGATAAACCCTCTTCTATCGATACTACATATAGAAATTTAAAATTTTGGCAATGTAAAAGCCTCGTATCAGTACTTATGCACCATTATAACTTGCACGTACCTGTAGCTTCCTGAGTTACCTCACCTTGGTTATAAATAGTGGAAGATTGGCCGTTTTTTATTTTTTGTTCAATTTTTTTATTCCATTATCTTTCAATTATGTCCTAGGATGCCAAAAATTAGCTTAGACAAAATAAGATGTCTACAGCTACCTTTTTTTTATCATTGCCGAGAATCAAGAATAGGGCAAAGATGAATAGATACTATTTTGTTTAGGTGGGATGATGGTTCTGTGTGTCTGCCAAAAAATAGAGATAGCTAGTATTATGTTGAGATAGGCCGAATATATAGGCAATGATTCTAACAGATAAGAAAATTTAGTGAGTTTTGTAGGGTTTGACCTTCCTACTAGGTTGTTTCCTAGGTTTAACCCCCTAAATAGGTGCCATTAACTAATGTGGGCTTTGGCTCAAGAAGTGTATAGCTCTTTATGGACTTAGGTAGGGCCTATTTTTTTAGGATAGACTCAATAAGCATATTGCTGTTTAAGGACTAAGGTAGGTAAGCATTCTATTCTTTAAGGATTGAGTAGGTAAATGTCTTACTCTTGAGGACTAAGGTACATAAACACCTTGCACTTTGAGGACTGAAGAAGGTAAGCATCCTACTTTTCTAGGACGTATGTAGGTAAGCGCCCTGCTCTTTAAAGACTAAGGTAGGTAAGCGTTCTGCTCTTTGACGACTAAAATAGGAAAAAAAAACATCCTACACTTTAAGGACTAAAAGGAAAAGAAAGGCATCCTACTTCATAAGGACTAAAATAGAAAAAAAAATGTCCTACATTTTAAGAACTAAAAGGAAAAGAAAAGCATCATGCTTTTTAAAACTTAAAAAAGTCTTTTGCTTTTTGAGGACTAAAAAAGCAAAAGCGTCTTGCTCTTTGAAAACTAAAAATAGAAAAGGAAAATGTCCTCTTCTTTGAGGATTAAAAGGAAAAGAAAGGCATCCTGCTCTTTAAGGACTAAAAAATAGAAAAAAAGGCATCCTACTTTTTGAAGACTAAAAAAAGGGAAAAATGTGTCCTATTCTTTAAGGACTAAAATAGGAATAGAAAGGTATCTTGCTCTTTAAAGACTAAAAGGAAAAAAAAGGCATCTTGCTCTTTGAGGACTAAAAAGCAAAAGAAAATGGGAATAGAAAGGTATCTTGCTCTTTGAAGACTAAAAGGAAAAAAAAAGGCATCTTACTCTTTGAGGACTAAAAAGCAAAAGAAAAGCATTATGCTCTTTGATAACTAAAAAGGAAAACAAAAGTGTCTTACTCTTTAAGGACTAAAAAGGAAAAGAAAAGCATCATGCTCTTTGATGATTGAAAAAAAGAAAGTTAATGGACTGGAAAAAAAGAAAAGTAATTTTCTTGGATGGCTTTTTAATTCACATGAGCTTGTGAAGTTAGAGGTTTTTACCTATAACCTTTTAAGGCTTTTCAAAAATAGGAAGTTATACTTATGGTTCTTTATTAATTTGACTTATATGCATAAGAACTGGTACCTAAAAGATGTTAAATGCTGTGTAATGCATGAGGATGCAAATCATGTCTAGATCATACAGGAGTGATGATTTTAAAAATCTAAACTAATGATCGATTTTGGCCTTCTCTAGCTGTTTGCTCTTTAACAGGTTTGAAAAGGTGATCTGTTGTCTTAGGATTCACTAACCTTGTTTTAGATTTAAAAGGTTTTAAATGTAAAGGTTGTCTACTAAAGGTATGGGAGGTTTATGATTATGAATAGACAATTCTAAGCTTAAACAACTAATTTAGGGACTTTAGTTTCATTAAGTTTGATAAGCATGGGGTTTTTTGTGCATTGTGATTCAAAGGGTGCTTTTGGTGGTCCGAGTGGACTATTCTAAATTTTGAATAAGGATGACTGTTTGAAAAGAACTTTGCCTTTTCTCTTTAGTCTAGGGTTTATTGGAAAGAGGTTTTAAGTAGTTTTCCAGGATATGAGGTCCAAGGGCAAGATCGACTATGGCCCCAAGAGTTCATTCTTGGTTTTTAAACTTGAATCAAAAATTCTTACAAAGTTTTTATCTTTCCAAGTAATGCTAAAAAATTCTACTATTAGTTTTATTCATTGATCAAGCATTATTAATTAAATGATAAGCACGATGCAACATGGGATGTAAGACTACAAAAAGGTTTTGCAAGAAATTAAGTGATGGGATGTAAGAATACAAAAAGGTTTTGCAAGAAATTAAGTGATTACATTGCGTTCAAAAGGTAGAAGGTAAAAGTTAAGACAAATTATAGGATCATAAATACAAAAGAGTTTAGAGGGGTTTTCCTAGCTGCTTAGCCCTTGATGTTGATGACATGATTCTTTAACTAAGTGTCTTTAGAGACCATTCTCAAGTAGTTAATTCTTTTACTGTTGGTTGACTCATAAAAAAATCTTTAGATTACTTCATGGGATAAAGGTCTTGAGGTTAGGTAGTTTCCATTTTTCAGGTGAGGTATAAGTAGGTTGGCATACAACTAGGTGAATTAGGTTATGATTTGGTGTCTTGATCAGAGTTGTAAGTTTAGGGTAAGTTCGTTCTAGTCTAGGCTGGTCATAGTTTAGGCTTGATTCGTTTCAGATAAAAGGGACTCTGATCACTTAAACCACATTTTTGGGTTCTTAATTTAAGCGGATTTGTTTTATTGAATGCCCTTTTAGGTTTTAATCCTAGTTTTTTTGTTTTTTGTTTATGTTTTTTTAAGAAGTAGTGGAAACAAAAGAATGATAGGATGCCCTTTCAGGATTTCATCCTAGATCCTTTTAGGCATGGTATTTCTTGATAGAATTAGAGTTAATAGGGTTAGGTTGGTTGCTAATGTCTATCTAGGGTAAGATTAAGGCTCTTTTGGAAAATATACATTTTACCATGCATGACCCTTCCTAATTTGGGGTCTATTTTACTTAAGCATTTTTATGGATCAAGAGAATTTGTTTGAATACCAAGTCACTTCTTGGAACTGACGAGGATGGACTTTTTTATCGTGAGCTTTTATCATGCACTTTTGATATATCCGCCCATGACAAATCATTTTCATTCTTTTTTTTCAATGAGATTGAGCTACTTTTATCGATTCTTAATCCATTCAGCCTCTTCAAGTTGTGATCCCATCATTACCTTAATAGATAGGGTAACCTCTATTCCGTAGATTAAGGAGAATAGGGTAACACTTGTGGAAATTTGTACTATCATGTGATAGGCATGTAAAGCAAAAGGTAACTTTTCATGCCAATCTTTATATGTCTTAACCATTTTTTAGACTATCTTCTTGATATTCCTATTAGCATCTTCAATTGCTTCATTCATTTTTACACAGTGTAGGATGAAATTTTAATGTTAAATCTTGAACCAAGAGCAAACTGCTTGCATCATTTTATTTTTAAGGTTATGTGCATTATTAGTAATGATCTACTTAGGAAAACCATTTCTACAAAGGATGTCCCATTTCACAAATTTGCATACAATAGATCAAGTGGTATTGGCAAAAGAAGTTGCCTTTACCCACTTAGTGAAATAATCGATAGTACAAAAATTAAGTAGTGCCCATTATAAGCCTTTGGGTAACCAGTTCAATCATGTCCATGCCCTATATGAAAAAAAGGCCATAAGGCTATCATAACATGTAGAGGTACAAGCAGAACATGGATTTGTTGTGTATATTTGGTATTTGTTGCACTTTCGAGCATAGTTAATGTAATCCTATTCAAGGGTCAACTAATAGTAGCCAATCGCATGACTTGTTTTGCCATTCAGTGTTCGTTAGCATGCATAGTAGATTTTTCTTTATTTACTTTTTTGAGAAATCTTTTGGCTTTAAAGGCATCTATGCACCAGAGTAGAACATGATCCAAACCATTCTTGTACAAAATTTTGCCATCCAAAATAAAGCTTGTAACTATCCTTTGGATGGTTTTCTTGTCAGTTTCAATAACGCCTTTTAGGTATTGCTAATCCTTTAATGTACTAAGGGATGTCATGATACCATGGTAGGCCATCCTTCTCCTCTTTAACATTCTGACAATATGCTAAGGCTATATAGATATTTATCTGAATGGAAGCAATGTTTGATTCTCGATTGACTTTGAACATGGATGATGAAGTGGCTAAGGGATCAACAATTTGGTTCACTTCTCTAGGCAAATGTTGAAAGCTAATATCATCTGACTATTTTATGAGTTTTAAGATTAGATTCCAATAATGGATCAGTTTAACATCATGCTTTTGCCACTCTTTTTTATGTTAGTAAATGACATGGGCTGAATCTCAAAATACTTGTAGTGTTCAAATAGCCCTTTCAACGGCTGCTTAGATTCCTATGATGTAGGCTATATTGTTGGTGTGGTTGAAGTTTATTCTTACGCTAAAATGATAGTGGTTTCCATCAGGCAAGATAAGAATTGTCCTAATTTCATGCCTTAGTGCATTTAAAGCTCTATCAAAGTACATTTTCTAACATGAACCATACTCGACAGTGTTCTTTGCCTTAGATATGCACATTAAATCTACATCAGAAAATTTAAAGTTTATAGGCTGATAGTTATCCATTGCTTGGCTTGCCAAGAAGTCAACTATTATGCTACCTTTGATGGCTGATTGGTTCAAATACATGATGTCATACTTGAAAAGCAGGTGGCAAGTCTCTCTAACAAGGCAAGGACCTTGCAAATGTACTTGATGGGATTGAGTTTTGGTGATCAGCAATGTACTATGGTACAACATGTATTGTTTTAACCTCTAGGCCATCCAAGCTAGAGCATGACATAGCTTTTCTATGGTTGAATAATTATTTTCATATTCTGTGAACTTCTTGCTCAAGTAGCAGATACTTACTCTTTTTTACCTAACTCGTCATGTTGACCTAACACACAGCCCATCAACTTATCAAAAAAGGTCAATTGAACATTGATGCTATAAGTACTGAAGGGTTCAAAAGGTAATGTTTGACCTTATCAAAGGCTTCTTAGCATTCCTCATTCCATTCTCCAGGATTTTATTTTCGATGTAGCTAAAAGATTGGATCGCATTTGTTGGTCAACTATGAATTGGGTTCAACCTTTCCAAGAAACTTTTTGCTTCTTTTTGAGTTGAGGTGGTGGCCAATTATGAGTGGCTTTGACCTTGTCAAGACTGACTTCTATTCCTTTTCCACTCATAATGAAGCCTAATAGTTTGCTAGATGTGACACCGAATGTGCATTTTATGGGATTTTTAACTTGAACTGGTAGCTGCGAAGCCGTTTAAAGAGTTTTCACAAATTAGCCATATGTTCACTCTCTTTTGATGATGTAGCGATCATATCATTCGTATGGACCTTAATTTTTTTATGCATGAGATCATGGAACAATGTTACTATCATTCTTTGGTAGGTTGCCCCAGTGTTCTTAAGCTCAAAAGGCATCACTTTATAGCAGAGAATGCTAACATGGTCATGAAGATGATCTTCTCTATATCTTTAGCTACCATTATGATTTGGTTATATCCTTAAAATCTGTCCATAAAGGAAAATAGTGCATTTTTAATGGTGTTGTTTTCTAGGATATCGATATGGGGTAAAAAAATTATCTTTTGGGCTAACTCGATTTAAATCCCTATAATCCACTCATATTCGCACTTTACCATCATTCTTAGAAATTAAGACTATATTGGCTACCCATTCAAGATATTTGGCAACTTCGAGAAATCCTACTTTGAATTGTTTCTTCACTTTTTCTTTAATCTTCATAAGCATTTTAGGTTTCATCCTTTTGAGCTTTCGTTGTATAGGCTTACACTTAGGTTTGAAGGGAAATTTATAGACCATAATGTTGGTGCCTCATTCGAGTAGGTCCTGGTAGGACCAAGCAATTTTGATACTCTTAGAAGAGATTTGATGGTTCTATGGAGTTTGGCTCAAGCTGATGGTTTTATAAAGGTTTTAATTTTGACTTCTTTTTTGTCTTCTTCTATTCCAAGGTTCATGGTTTTAGTGGGTTCTTTATGAGGCAATATCCAACATAGTTGGAGGTATGGAGTTCTCTTCAGAATTCTCTTCAGATTCGATCTCAATGATGCAGATTGGTTGCTTGAAATTGATTTTCAAAGTTTCAGTATGAATATTCATGTCACTTTCATCAAGGTACCTAAAAATATGGAAAAAGAATAATATAAGTGGAAAAATATGTAGAGAAAGGTCTAAGGATTGGCAGGAACTATGAACATAAAAGATGAAATGCATAATAATTGGTCATTTTCATTGATAATACTTAATAAAAGATGCCCATACAAAGGATCTTACAATACTGTTGGGCAAAAGCATGTAGGTTTAGTTCATAGCATTACTTTGAAATAGACTTAAACAGTACAAGAATCTCAGTTTCAATCCAAAAACTTGGAACAAATCTTAAAAGGCATGGACTAGTCTCTCAATTCATTGTTAACATCCTTGGCTAATCAATTGCATTGATGGAGAGATCCCTAAATGCTTTCTTTAGTATAAGCATAACATTAGCAGAGCAAGTTTTCATAAGTCCTCTTAAATGAAATTTTCTCGAAGCAGTGGAAATATCTTTGATTCATACCTTATTTCTTACCCTAACAGATAAGGCATTTTTTTCTCATGGTTCTTTTCAGTGTGTTTTCTTTTTTGTTATACATTGGGCTTGAATCCTAGCCCTCTTTTGTCAATTTGGTTGATAACTTTTAAGGCTTTGGCAATCCCTTGGAGATATTTTTTGAGTCCCTTTCTAGCCTGGGCACCTTTGTTGATGATTAACTTTAGACCTATGTGAGTGCTCTTTGATAGGCCAAGCTCAACCATTAACAACCCGTCCTTGACATAAGTGGCATTGAAAAACTTAAAGGATTGAAATGAGGATTTTGGAACATCATTATTTGGTCTAATAGATGAGGTATAGGTTGAGATAGCAATGATGATATCTTCTTCTCCCCTAATACTGAAAATTTTGTTTTCAATGATGAATTTCATCTTCTGATGTAATGATGATGGCATTACCCTAGCAGAATGAATCCAAGGCCTTTCTAACAAGCAATTATATGATGGAGCAATATCCATCACATGAAAGTCTACTTCGTAAGTGCATGGGCTAATTTAAAGTGGAATGCTGATGTTTCCCACAATGTTTATACAAGTTCCATCAAATGCTTGCACCACTATATGACTATTTTGGATATAAGATTCGTAAAGAAGGAGCTTCTTCAAGCATGATACAGGCATTACATTCAGGGCTGACCCATTATCAATAAGCATTTTGGGCAACATGCTACCTTTGCAATACGTGGTGATGTGAAAAGTTTATAGTTTCCTCTTCTTCCATGAAAAATCTTATCATCGTTGAAAGATACATAGTTGTCGACAGTGATGTTGCTTATAAGATGATCTATCTAACCTATAGAGATTTTTGGGAGGGACATAGTCCTTATTTAAAACCTTAAGTAGAGCATTCCTATAAGCTTCAGAGTTCAACAGCAATGAGAATACAGATATCTTGGTGGGTTGCTTGTTTAGTTGATCAATGATGCTATATTCACTATGCTTAATGAACTTAAGGAATTATGTAGCTTTTTTCTCACTCATTGTCTCCTTGATAGCTATTAGATCTGATTCTTTGGCTGCTAGCTTTGATGCTTGAGGAGCAAGAGTAGTGTCATTTTGTTGAATTTTACTTTTTAATACTATTGGGGTGTAACATCTACCACTCTAAGTTAGGTGGCTTACCTTTGAAACGTTTGTGACTTATGACTAGATTCAATAGTGATCCACGTTTTGCTTTCATAATTCCAAAGAACTACCTTGTTCTTCATATAAGGGAAAGGGGATAGAAGTTGAATTATCATCTTTGGCATGGGCTAAACATGGTTTTTTTAACTCTCGACTGATTGTCAAACAAGATCAATGGCTTTCCAACCCCGTAAGGATGATTGCTCCTATCCTTTTTCATGGCATTGATGGATGACACTGTGTTTACTGACTCAACATTTGAGGCTCGCTTTCTATCATAGAATTCAATGCTTCCCTCACTCATCATTCTTTGAACCATAGCACAAAACTCTTTATATGTTTAAAGAATGTAACCATAAGTGGTGTGGAAAGCACATAAGTTCATTGGTTCTTTCCTATGTCCTTTCGACCTCATTAACAAATTAGGCTTGCACCAGGATTTGCCAGACCAAATTCATTATTATTTTGACTCTTTTATATTTTTTTTACAATCTCGCAATTCTCTTCAATGGCTATTCTTTCTATATCAGATTCAGTAAGAACTTTAAATAAGTTAGCTTCAACATTGTCTTTCAACTTTTGCCCAACCTTAACTTTTTTTTTCTTAGCCTTTGAAGGTATCTCTTTTGTCTGATTTACTTTTAATGGGTTCATTAATTTTTCCACCTAATATGACCACATCCGCAAAGTTTCTTTGGTGGTTTTTTACTATCTTTTCATAGTAATGGGCTTGTAATGTGTTGATGAATCTGACTATCGTCTCTTTTTCTATCAACAAGGGATGAATGTGGGTGGCTTTTTCCATCCATCTTAAAGAATAGTGCTTGAAGCTTTCATTATTTTTTCCTACTTATAAGAGAAAGATAATTTGAGATCTAGTCATTAGTAGGTCTCTCCTCATCTATGGCATTAATAGATAGACCAATGTTCTCATCCCATTCTTTATAGAACTCAATTTTAGATAGATCTATCATACCTTTACCATATCTAAGAATGATGGGAAAATGCTCATGATTGTGGTGATAGCAGGACGGTTCAATAGCTTTGTACTTTGGTTTTTAATGTCTGGCACTATTCCAGCTTTCACAAAAGCTTACCAAACCTTGCTCATTGAGGTTTTGACTTTTTTAATTCTCCTTTTGACCCAACAACCTTTTCTATCGATTATTGCATTCACTTTTGATATTATATGGTTAGGAAGTAGATTGGCTCTAACATTTGGTCCAAGCCCTCATTCAACCTTGATCACACCTTTTTTCTAGTAGACCTTCTACATTTCTCTTAAATAGGTGTAATTCTCAATATAGTAACCCTGTGCTCCAGCATGGTACACAAAATAGGCATTCTTATTGTGCCACCTGGGATACAGTGGTGATCTTGGGTTTGTTAATCCTGGGACCACTAATTGACCTACCAATAGACGAGAGTAGATCTCTTTGTAGGAGTAAAGGAATGGCTCAAACTGCTATTTTTCTTAGGGCACTTGTTGATTGTTTGAAGCTCTTATATTGTTCACGTTAAAAGGTTATAGGCTTTAGGCTATATTTTAAATAGGATCCGATGCGAAGCTTATTGTTGAAGTAAGCTCGATAGAATGAACTAGTTGTGGTGCTAGAGATAAAGGTTAAAAATGGATTCAACATGTTTGAGAGGTATGAGGCCTATGTTGGATGCAAATTCTGATTAAACTAGGCTTGATTTTCACTAACAATATTCACCTTTTTCTTTTTACCCTTACTTGTGGGCTTTTTGACCAACCTGCATGACTTTTTAATGGATATCTTGCCACTTTTGATTACATTATCGATCATTTCCCCTGATATGACCATATTGATAAAAAAAATTTTATGGTATTTCCCACCAACCTTTCTTAGTAGAGAGCTCATAAAGTGCTGATAAAAGTGACTGTCATCTCTTTCTCGGTTAAAAAAAGGTGAACTTAAGCTACTTCTTTTCTCCATCTTTGAGCATATTACATGAACCTCTCAGAGACTTTCTTTTTCGTGTTCATAAAGGAGAAATGATCTGGGGCTTTCTTTGATCAAAGAAAGCACGAGGCCAATTCGCCTATATCTAAATTTTTATGGGATCAAGCCGTATATACCATCGAATAGCTACCTTAATTAAACTATCCCAAAAGCGATGTATCAGTAGCTTTTCATTCTCTTTATACCTGACCATCTTATGGTAGTACATGCAGAGGTGTGCCATGGGGTCTATAGTCCATTGTACTAAAATCTAATACTTTGAATTCAGGCAAGATGACGAGACTAGAAACCAATCCCAAAGATTTTGCATTTGCAACCCCAAATTTGTCACTTCTTTCAATAGCTCGAAGGTGTTTTTCTAGTGACTGATACTTGTTCAAGCCTTCATTATTTTTCAAGGACCTTTTCGTTTTTTCTTGTTCTATTTGCTTATCGAGGTATGGGACTATAGGCCTTGCAAATAAAGTGCCCACCCTAAAATTCTTAGACCAAATGAGATGCTGCTACAAGGTTAATGAAAATAAATGGCTAAGTTGATAGGACATTGTAGACACCTTATTTTGTCCGAGCTAACTTTTAATAATCTGGAGTATAAACGTAAGAGGGAGTGTCGCCCGGTGAAAAAGGTATTTTAGGATGACAAAGAAGGCCTAAGGATCATATCAAAGGTAAATACAAAGATATGGCATCAAATGGTGTAGTCCGAGGTATCCGAGGACAAAAGACATGAGAAAAATCACAATGTTACTTGAATGTATCGATACATGAGAACCATGTATCG